>PTFA01000051.1:1625151-1711848 GCA_003342895.1 Casuarius casuarius | reverse complement strand
AGAAAGGAAGGGAGAAAGGAGGAAGGGAGAAAGAGAAGGAGAAAGGGGGAGAGGAGAGGAGAAATTAAGGAGAGGAGAGAAAAAAAGGAAAAAGGATGGGGAAAGGACAGGAAAAGAAAGAGAGAAGAGAGGAGAAATGAAGGAGAGAAGGAAAAAAAAGAGGAAAAAAGGGGGAAAAAAGTGGGTGAAAGGACAGGAAGAGAAAGGAAAATCCAGGCTATTAACTTGCTAATTACAGCACTTTTGCAACGCTTAGAAATGCTATGAAAGGGCTCCTGCGGATGAGCCACGATTCAGTCGAGGCAGTGACATTCTCGGAAACAACGCGTCCTCGCTGCGCGGCGAACACTGCGCCTCTCTGCTGCCTGCCTCCATCTGTTCTATGAAAGCTCCTGCAGGGAGTGTGAAATTCCCCGGACATTTCAGCACAACAGCAGGCTGCAATATGGGAAGGAAATGAGGCACTGGACTGAGATCCAACGTGAAGCCAGGCTTTAAGGGATTTCAGAGACACCCTGTACATCTGCGAGCAGGAGGTCTCCGGGATAGTGGGTCCCTCTGAATTTTGGCAGGTGATGCCAGACATACTGGTGGGCGCAGGGCACAGGCTCTCCCTCCTGACATTATCCAGCTAGGGAAAAAGGAGTGAAGCCAAAGCAGAGCAGGCCCTGGGAGCACACTGAYGGGGAGCTAAAAGGATGACAATTTTTTCATCTCCTCCCAAGACATCAGTCCTAGCACAAACAGTTTGGTGAAGGTTGGAAACACCTCCAAGTGCAGCAGCAGAAATGGTTGCAATTCTGCCCACAATGGCAACAAGCGGACTGCATACTCCACAACTCATTCTTGACAGTATGGTTTAATCCAGCCATTGATTTATCTTGGCGATACCTGTCCTAGTTCACAAAATCCAGGCCCTTGCCAGAGGCTTTGTGGTTATCTTAGCAATAAAATGCTACTGCTGAATGAAGGTTATGATCTTGTGCTTCTTCAGCAGTAAGTGATGCTGTTGAACTGCTGTTACTATTTGCGTAGTAGTTTCAACAGCAAAAGCAAATACTGTAACAGTTCCTATCTGTGCTCTCAAGAACAGGCTAGGCCTGGAGTTTCTTGGGTGTTGTGCGGTACCATGTGACATACTACTCTCGCTTTACCTTTCAAGTGACTTAGCTTTCAGTCTGCTGGTTTAGAATCCCTTGCTTTCCACCTGCTTCATTATTTTTCTTTTCATCACAGTCTTTCCATATTTTCTACACTACACTCCATCTGGCCCTCAGGACAGAACATCTTGCCTTCCTATTCCCACCTCATCCAATTTGCATCCAACTGTTATTACTTTAGCAGGACTCACTTAATGGATCAGATCTTGGGTCATGTACACAGCTCAGAGGTTGAAGCCACAGTCTAAATAAAGTWCAACCAGGTCATCTGTGCTGCTCCTCAGTCCAAACTACCAAAGACTTCATCTAAGGGTTAGTTCCAAGTGAGTGCCCATGTCCTCTGTCTAGTCCTCTGTCTCAGCAGAGACTGATAGACATGAAAATTTTTGCACTGAAAAGCAGTGGGAAAATTTTAGATGCAGTCTCATTGTTTCATCTAATTACAGCACTTGTCTAGAAGGAGCTGATTGCCCTGCTTGCCTTCTTTTTTTGGACTGACACATTTGYAGCAGCAAATCTTTGCAGGGTTTAGCCCCAGGTTGAAGCTAAGGAAAAGTGAAGTTTAGTTATTTATACCCTGGAATGAGATGGACTCTCAGCTCACACCACTGGCCYGTAGACCTGCTGCAGCTTAAATGGAGCCACCTCATAGCACGAAGGTCACAGAGTCCTTTTCCATCTCTTCCACTATGCCCAAATGTTTCACTGTTCCTGTAGAAAGGGAGAAGGTGCTGTTTGCCTTGCTATGTCTTTCTTCCACTTCCTAAGATTGAGAGTTACCAGGACGACAAAGAAGAAGGGTAGGAGGGAAGTGCGTAGATGTAGCTCTACAGGGGTAACCTCTTGAATGCCCTCCCACGGGAACAGATTGGCAAGCAGTAGCAATTCAGTGGAAGGTCAGAAGGGGTTTCAACCAAAAGGYGTTGAAAACACTACCCTTTCAAACTGATCACCTTCCCTGCATGCTAGCAATGCTTGGTAAAAGTATGTATTTGGCTCCAAATGGCAGCTGTACAAACATCTGTGACAGAAACAAAAGCAAATTTAAGGCATAGTATGAAAAGCAGCCATTGCTGTAGCAAAGTGTGGTGAGGCCATGGGGTGCTAGGATGGGGTGCTAATACCATGCATGAAGTTTCTCATGCTTGAGATTCCCTGGGGTGAGGCCTTTTGTAGAAGCCAGGATACCCAGAGTAGAAGTCCTGCAACAGGAAGAAAATCTCTGACCTTAACCCAGACTTACAATCTGAAGACAGCAGAAATACCTCAAATGCAATGGCAGGCTATTTCTTTGTCCCAAAGAATGGGAGTCCTTTGTGGCACTTGGAGAAGGGCAGAATTTGGTGGAACCATCAGGTTTTTATTGTCAAATCCAAAGTCTGAGTAACCAGCAGCATGGCATTCAGGGGACTCAACCCTGTTATTAAGATTAAAGCTTTCCTTGTGTTACTCTCTCCTCAAGCTAGATTACTAGAGCAGACTATTTTCTATGCTATCCTCATCTTCCTTAGACATAACAAATGCTGTCACTGCAGTTTCATTGCTGAAGGATTTTGGAACAAGAAGGTTCCTTGTCTGTTCTGATGCTCCTAACATGATTTCAGAGTAAATGCAGACAACCCCTCTCTGAAGCGCAGTGGTCCTTCCCAAGGTGAACTAAGCACCGGACATGAGGGAGGGCCAGCAAAAGGTATGCTGCTTAGTCTCTTTGACAAGAAGGTCCAGACAGGGCAAAATTTAGGAGCAACAGAGATGGCAGAAGGATACTATGTCCCCTGTGGCCTTGCCTTCACAGCACTCAGAACAGGTGGCAATATGGGAGGACCTAGAGGTCCACGACCACTCTGATATGTACGACGTCTTGTCCATCTGAGCTGTACCATCCAGAGCATTCCTCTGTGCGGGGACTACAGAGGGGAACCGGGAAGAAGCAAAATTCCCGTCTTTGCTTGGTGTTCTAATATGACTGTTACTAATATTTCTGGTACTGTGAAAAAACAGTAAGAAATCATTTTCATTTGGCTGCAAAATTTAAATGCAAGCTTGAGAGATTTGAGCTTTTATATAGCTTTAGAGGTCTACTTTCACAGGAACTGAAACAGAGCAATCACATGTGCACTATGAAAGTAACTGAAGGCTCAGAGTATTTCAAAGACTACAGGGCTTATAAATCAGAAAAATAAAAAGTTTGGAACTCTTTTCTTAAAATAAAACCAAGAAAGAAAAGGAACAAGTACGATCAGAGCAACATCCTGGGCTGGATGCAAAATATTGCTTGTCCCTAGTATATGAAAATTGTGAAGTGGTGCTGCAGTATTTCAGAACTAGCTTAAAAATCATGAGATTTTAAAGCATGACAGAGTTCAGGACTGTTTCCTTGTCTTCTCTTTTTGCAGTTTGATTCTGATTTTTAGTATTTTCCACCACAACAATTATGACTAGTTCTATTTTTTAAATAGAAAAATAATTTATGAGAAAAACTGGAAAAAAAACACATGGCTAAGTACCAGAAGACTAGCAACACTGATTTCTGATCTGATAGCCCTTCAGTGATTCTATATGTGTATATATATGTATGCTCTTAAAACTAAGCTGCTGCAGTAGGCTTTTAGAAATGGATTACTGGGAAACAACAGGATAAACAGTTCTGGAATGAATGAATTTTCATGCTGGCTAGCTAAAAAGCTCTGAAGAGAAGAAAGGCTCTCTTTGCTTGTTTAGACCTCCAAATGAAAAGCACAGCAACAGAACTGCCCTGGGTTCAATTCTTTCTCACTGTAATGCATAAATAATTTTGTGTAAAGCCCAAGGATGCTGTTCCCTGCTTCTAGCAGAATATATCTTCAGAATATACATTTTTTGCAATGTGGATAAAACTTCAAGCAAGTTAGTGACAGCTCTTAGATACATGGTTCTTTTTACTGTAGAAATGTAAGGCAGAATTACCTGAACTCTTAAGTGATGCATTTAGACTCTGATCTTGTAAATATGAACTGTGCTTAGGGATAATAATTATATAGGACCAGGAATAGACACTGAAAAGTTATTTTTTGTCTACATTAGGATTATTTGTATGTATAAGGACCAATTTATATGATATATTTGGCAGAATCTCACTCAATGCTGGTAAAGGCATAAAAATACTGCAGTATTAAGAGTATTTCACCTTTATACTAAAGCAACACTAATAATGGCAAGCCCTAGTCTCTGATAATGAAAAAAAATGCAAATCAGTCCACACAGCTCAACTGGGTTTAAACAGAATTTCTGTTATTGCTGTGTATATTTCTATTTGACTGTTTAGATTCCTCTCAAAGTCTTCCAAAGAAGCCTTCCAAAGAAGGAATCTGTTAAGCTCACAGTCAAAATAGTCCATTTCCAAATGCTCCAGCCAGAATATTAAATCACCCATGTTCTTATTCACGTTACCAATTCAAACGATTAGGAACAACCACCTGTCTCTGGTATTTGGCTTCCTTTTAGAATATGTATTAAACAAGCACAAAATAACAAAATGAGAACAAAATAACGTGAAAGATGCAAGTTGACTTACCTCCACTTTAAGAAGTGCACAGCCTTTTAAGAACTCTTGGATATTACTGATGCAATCGGCTTCATTTTTAGGCTCTGGACAATACTAAAGAAACAAAATCCACCAAGATCACTACGTTACCTTCTATATAGCCTCTATTCAGAAGGCCTGCATGAATATTGACATGTGCGTTTTATACTGAATTAGGGAAGCTTCTTAAGGGGGCGGATGGGGGTGGCAGGCAAGCTGTCGAACCAGGAAGAAAGAGCCACTGGAGGAAGTGATGCATAAATCGAAATGGTCGGCATCTTGTTTTGAATGTCAACATATGACAATGCCCTAAGTGACAGTGGGAAACTGATGACCTTTAAGAACGCACTGCCCCAAACCATCATATATAAACAAGAGATAATAAGCTAGCAGAAGTGAAAAATTTTGCTTTTTAAATAAAGGCTCCTATTTTACAGGGTAGAGAGGAACCTGTTCCTTTCTTTAATTAAAACAGCTTCTCTTCTCTGTTGCCATTTCCTATCTCTCATCATACTCCTTCCCCTTTTCCCCCCCAGTTACTTATCACTATTTTCAACTGTCTGCATATATGCCTAGTAAAACTGTAATACGAGGTACTCAGATGGCTTAAATGGCTTCAATATAAATGTATTTGCTGGACTTAGTTCAAATAGTTCAATAGTTCAAAATGGCATGTTCTCCGATGTATTTTCTGAATAGCAAGGTATTTTACAGTGAGAGTTCCAAAGGAGTGGATATRTTTACACTGTTGTAATTTACTGTATTCACTTAAATACAGACAAACCACAAGTCCATCTATTTAAAAAAAGGGGTTTTTTTTGACTTCTGGTAGGCCCAGTATTTCCTCTGCCACTGAAAGGACACGCACAGCTCACTGAACTACAACCTTCTGGGTTTTTGCGAACGTTAAAGAGAGAAAATCAAAAAACGAAAGCTAGGATCCTACTTTACCCTCAGTTAGAATTAACTAGTAACTTAAACATACTGATCTCGTTGACACTCCTTGCTCACACTGCCTACCAAAGGAAAGCACATCCTAAAATGACCAGTGCAGTATCTTACCAAACAGTGCTCTAGCTTCAGGCTGGCAAAATATATCTAAAAATTTACCTTTTCTGCAGATCCCGGAAGAAGTCGATTAATGAGTTTACAAAGCACTATTCCATCTTTCAGAGAAGTTTTCAGGAACTCCTCTGGATCCTCTACTATTTTCTTGGGAGAATTCAAAACTCCTAATGAAATAAGCCACGTTACAATTTGCTCTTCTGGATTCATCGCTGAGAGTTCTGCCTTCAGCGTACTTCTGTGCAGCCACTCGCTGTAACCCACATCCGTGATTACATCTTCCTGCCTCTTCTGGCGTTTGCAGAGCTCAAGAGTGAAACAACTTTTTTTCACTTGGCACTGAGACGCACCAAATTTTAAGAACCAGAACTACAGTTACTATAATGTAGGAGGCATCCTTGTATAATGGTTTCTAGTACTCTGTTACTTTAAAGGGATATAATGAAAGCAGATCTACTACACATTTTCAGCATTCCCGAAAACAAATATTCTATGTGGATACTTACATTGTACCAAGGTCTTTCAGTTATTTTCTCCTTGTGACAGATGCCATCCTACAACCTAGTAAACTTGGTCTTGTGGCTATTGTCCAATGAAGTAAATGTCACTACTTCCTAGTACACTGCAATGTTTACAGTAATAAAACTGCATTTCACACTAAAGATGATTTGGGGGGAAACATGCCATGCAACCTTTTAATAAAATGTAATTTTAACTTTCTGCGGTAAAAGTCTTAATTTAAAATCACTGCCRTTTTACAATGGCTTTCCATTTGCAAGATCTGATCGTGATTCTGACCATGCATGTGAAAATCTTATTTTTTCCTCAACTATTTTATACAAGAAATATACATATAATCCAAAATGTTCTTTTGCAAGATTACCATCTGTCAAAGCAAACATCTTGGATAACTGTGAAAACTTCATAAACCAAATTTAAGTCTTTTTAATATAAAGCAGAGAATGAAAATTTCCAACTATTTAACTTGTCCATCAAAGCATCCCTTTCTACTGGCTCTCTAGAGGATTCACTGCATGAAGACAAGAGTAGTTTTTCACCCTGCTCTATGGTAGTATTAGCCAGCACTATTGGTGATGTTAATTTAGGAGAGTTCAGTCATCTCTCAAATTTTAACTGTCCTTCCACCAACACACAGAGAAAAGTATACCATTTTCTAACCAGCTCATGATTCCTAAGAAGTTTATGAGAACATCAGGGATAGAAGCAATGAAATAGGAACAAGTAATTATCCTAGAGACCAAAAATTCTCTGAATATGTTCTGAATTATAAATCAGTTCCTGGGCCTGCTCCTTGAAGTAGCTGGTTTCAAGACATCAGCTCCCTTGAATTGCTTAGGCTTTACAATTTGAGGTATAGGGAGAAAAAGAAGAGCAAAAGAAGTTATATGCAATAAATAGCGTGGTTTTTTGGTGTCCCCACTTTCCAGGTCTTATGATTGGGACATACCTAAGGATCATTTCTAATAGCTACCAGTAAGAATTCGTAACTGTCCTTTTAGGTTTAGACTTTCGGCCACAGGATGTGGGGATGGATTATGTTTCATACGAAAATACTAGTTAACACTAGAGGCTGCCAGAGTGAATGGTAACGCTGAGCAAAGCTTATTGCCATCTGGTAAAGTTCATCTATAGCTATCCATATGCGCACAAAACAATTACTTCAAACTTGTAATTAATTACAAGACCCTCAAAATAGGTGGGGGGGGGGGGTTGTTTTTTTAGTTCTCATGAGCAGTACTACTTTGTTTGTGGAAGTGTGCACTTGTAGTCTCCACTTCTGTAGTTTGCCATTTCTCAAATCTGTAGTAGACAAGGTAACTGGTAATGCTCATTCATATACTGGGGACCACCATTCACAAATGGAAAACACCCACTTCAGTAATCTTAATTAGAATCCACCAGGTTCTGATGTAGAGCAGGAGAAATACTTCAAGATAGGGAAAAATCCACACCTGCTTCATTAAATTCAGTATTACTAACCTGAATGCAAAATACTTCACCCGTTCCCTCTTCCAAAACAATTATCTAACCTTTTGTTTTTTGATACAGTCTTAAAGAGTTCCATGCCTGTTCTGCATGCATCAGTTGCAACTATGATTAAATGAAAATACCTCCCACATCCTGGACACTTACCAACAGCTGGGAAGACTGACCCAGAGCCATTTGCTCTCCCACACATTCAGAAAGCCCCCAAACTGTAAGATACTCTGATTAACCACTTGAAGGCCAACTTTTACATCTTTCAGAAGAAGGTAAGGACCCAACTGAAAATGTACCAATTTTTTCACCCATTCTCACCAGTGAATAATTATGCAGCAGAACCATGGGTATCAAGGTAGGTCCACAAAGCGAGGAACAGTTTCTTGCTTGGTCTTTCCTTAGAAAAGTTATTCTCTCTTATTTCAACATTAGCTATCTGCTGACAGGGACAAATCAAACGAACTGTCAATCATCTTTTGCAGAATCAACCTTCACAACCAAGTTACCAATAAACTTTTATTTGCAGCTTTAGATAATGACTGATAATGACTATATTATAGTATTAGCTTAAAAAATGGCGTTGGTATACATCCAATCAGCGAAGGATGCTGATGGTATATAGGCTGTAACAGGAGAGAACTAGAATACTGTTTGAAAACATTTTACTCTTCCCAAAGCCAAATCTGTTTCTAGAGATTTACAAGAACGTAATTTGAGTCAGTACATAAGCTAATGCGAATGCAGCACTAATATAACATATTCACCATCTTGGCAGACGTAATCTTTTTTCATATAGTAGCTCATGTGCTGGGATTACATCTTAGACAGGATGATCTGTCGCAGCCTAAACAGCAACAAGACCATAAACTACTGCTGAAAAGGTGTCTTTTAAATAGCACAGCGTATTACACATTCTTGAAGAAATCAGGTACACTAAGACCGCTTCATAACAATAAACTTCCATTACTGTATAATAATGGTAATTTTTCCCACCATGTAAGTGTAGCTAAGAAGCAGAGATTGCTTTAAACAAGCTGGTAATACTTTTGTTTGACAGTAAGTTTGTTAGCTCTGAAAAATAATGCAATTCTGCCCATCTGCTTGCTACATACAGGTAGACTCACTCCTAGAGTCTGCAGTCTGTATCTGAAGCTCAAAGTGACATTCTTATCCCGAACCTAAAGGCAGTTTTAAATCCTTTCAGTTAAGAAATGCATGTTTTCTTCTTAAGCTAATCCTTGTAGACTGTGTTGTTTAAATGAAATCAGTTTATGTCTACTGCACAAGAAGTCAATATAAACTTTATTAACCATGACTGTGTAAGGACTTCCATCAATCTGAAGTTAGTTTTCTGTATGAAAAAATGTCTGAGAATTACTCTCACATATATTGGCACATCAACACATGAGGGTATGAATGCACCAAAACCTAGGCCAATTAAGAAAACACCTTGTTCCTATGGAATTGTACATGTGTAAGAGGAGGCACTGCTGGCTGGAGTTTTGTGAGAACACCATTCTGGGGATTTATCACAAATATGGTCTCGTCAACACTTCATCAAAAAGGCTTGGACAATCATACCACTGTTAATGTAAGAATGTCATACAACTTTTAATGGTCTCTTTCTTTGTGAAGGATACCCTTTTCCTCTGTATTTTGGAGGGCTCAAACTCACTTTTATGTAACTTGCTCCTTTTTCAGCGTACAGGGAAAGCACTCTATGTGAGGACCAACACTGGAATGTTCTTCTGCTGCACAATCCACTAATGCATGTACACTGACTAAAAAAAAGGGCTTACTCTTGACTCTTRGAAGAAGTTAGCTACAGAAACAGCAGCTGGTTTCCACTTATCTAAAAGCTTCTTGCATTCAAGAGATTAGTAGCACTACTTTCGAATGCAATTCCTTAATGAAATACACCCCTCTAAAACAAATACTGGTCAACACCATATTCAAAGCCCAAGTTTTATCAGTTGTGTTTTGTTATTCTTCGATTTTCCAACACATATCCACTGCTCCACTGCCTTCTTCCAGTCACCGTAACTGAAAAAAGGGAAGTCAAGTTAGTACACTCTCAGAAACCAGCAGTCAAAAAGGCTAAATCATCTTTGCGTTGATCAGTATATTTATACAAACACAATGCATATATTTGGGTTCTATTCAATTTGTGCCAAGGGTATGAAAATACATCAATACTTAACTACAATAATCAAAATGGTCTGAGGTCTACTTGTATTACTATTGTACAACAGTGTCTCCATGGTGAGCACCAAGTAAAGGTTCTGAAATTCCAGTGTACATTCCCTCAAAACTGTCCATCACAAAATCCCACTGGCACTCAACCATTTCAGGATGATATTCAGGAATCCGATAATAAACTTGTATGCACATACACACATCTGTAAATAATGATGTGTTGTGAATTGAATTACAAATGCAATTATTATTGATATCAACTTATGATTAAGAAAAGGCAAGCAGCTTGCTGAATTAGTACAATTACATTCTTATTTTCAGTAAGACAGCATTAGCTTTCCTGMCATGTAGTTAGTTTAAGTCCTATCTACTACTCACCTTCCTGTTAGAAAATTCGGAAATGTTTGTAAACTGCAAAGTAGACTAACGAAGTGTATTTTTACCTTGAATATCTTTATTAATTATAACACAGTCTACTAAGTACTAATCTATAGTAAAAACAAATCTAATTTTCCAAAAGAGAGAAGCTTTTTCACTTGCCAAGGGTAATTGATTTTATCTTCTGCTTCCTAGCCAACACAGAGAATTGAAGCTAATATGGCACAAACATATCCAAAAGTTGAAAACACTTTGACAGAATCTGCAGGGTGATTTGGCAAAACCTTGTTAAGTTGCCAAGGATGCAGCATATTAAAGAAAATACCTCACCTCTTTATTAGAGGATTCATTATCTGGGCCAGCCTCAAAGTGTGAATTTACAAATTTACTTTTACTAGTTCTTGGGAARAAGAGAAAGAGTTTACTTACAGACACATTTCTCTAATCCAGCATGGTGTCATACTACTGAGATCAGTGATTTTTGAATGAAAAACAGATTATGTTATACAATTTATTTATTCTTAAAAAAGACACTGTAGTTCAAACAGTGTCCATTCTGGTAGGTTTTGCAATTTTAATACACTAACAGTCATGCTTAAGAAGAACATGTAAATGAAGAAAGTAGGGGCTTTTTTTGTTGAAATTGTATGAACAGTGACAGAAAATTGAAAGCTGGTCAGGGAGCAGTTTTTCTTTAATTGGTTTAGTTCTATGCTTCCTCTGACTCTTAGCAAGGAAATACACATGATGTTCCCACTGTTTTCTTGAGTAAAATCCAGTACCCTAAAATAAATGCACACTTTTTCCTCTATATCAATGTAACAAGAGTAATTTGTCAAGAGTTCTCTGACAAAAACACTGCAGATATTTAGTTGCTGTGGCTGAGGCTTTAAACCAAAAAGAATAAATTTAAGTAAACTGAAATTACAAGTATGTATTATGCAATGTAACCTATCCTTCACACAAGACACAGCTTCCCTAATATCATCAACAGTGTGCCAGATAAACACCACTGTACCAACTAAAGCCTTTTCTTTTTGCCGTTTAAGAAGCTAGTGCTTAAAAGCAGCATTTGAAATTAACAGCAAATTATGTTCTTGTATTTATAAAGTACTTTGAAAACTAATCCTTACATAAAAAGACATTTTCTCACAAAACTTCTGTAAACGTGCAAAAACTTCTGTAATTTACTGTTATCATTTACTGTATACTAGTCTTTAACAGACATTACACACACTAAAAAGTTATTTCAAATCTTTTTGTGACAATTATTTGGTAGAAGAGTTTTCCAAAAAGTTGCATTAGCATGGAGCAACTACTGCTTTTGTTCTTTTTTTCCTGGTGAGTACCAGAGGAACAGAATCTGCCAGTCACTCTTCTACATAAAGTCTGAACACAGTTGCTCCTGTATCTACTCCTCTCTCCACTCACAGAGAATATTAATGTGATAGGTATCAAAGCCAGGAAACACAGCTGACCTACAAAGTTCTGAATCATTTCTGAGTTGCTTGGAAGTCTACTATTTAATCTAAAGACCTTTGAAGAGATAAACTCCTAATCAAAGACTACACTCAGTTTGGTCATTTAATTTCACGTTCTAGCTATTTAACAAGACTGATTAAATGTCTGTACAGATGCTTATTATTCCAGTTCAGGTTTTTAATTTTTGATGGTCTTGCTTTACACTAAGATTCATAGACTAAGTAAATTTCTGCAGTATGACTGAGGGGCACTTGTAGTTAATAGTTTATAATCTGTTGTACCCAAACTGGACCAATTTCTGCAGATGAAAAGTCTCTCCTTATCATTCCTAACTTAGTAATTAAAAGGCCTGCTTTAACCTTCTGCTCCTCCAAAATTTGCTTTTGAAGAAAAAGCAGAGACTATTTAGCCACTTGGAACTGGAGATTACACCAGGAAGGCCCACCGATGTCTATAAACACAGAACCTCCAGAAATCTTCTATCTAGCTATTACACTAGCATGCTACTTACCTTCTGCACCGGTATAGCTGCCACCCATCTCTGTCACTAACACACGTGAGTTGGCATTATTTCAGAGGCTATCTTCCAAAAATTATCAACCTGCAATTAAAATAAGATACAACAAACTGAAAACAAGCACATTTTTTGATAAGATTAAACCTATAATGCTCCCCCCCTTCCAAAAGAGTCATAAGTTTGGGTTTGCAGATTAGTCTGTTGCAAGTTTTACTACTTCTTTTTAAGTGGTGGAAGATTCACTGGCTTGGAATGGACTGGAATGGTTTAGTGATAGGTTGCATGGCTTATGGATTCTCATTCCTTTCCAATGGTGCACTGCCACGTTAAATCCATAAGTTGAACGACAAAATTTATTGAGGACTAAACGGTAGTACAAGGCTTTTGAGGTTTTTTTTTTAGTTGGAGGTCTTCACGTCTATTATATTCAAGAGCATCTTTTGAACTTCATGGCTTTACCTGAGTCACGACAACTTGCCACAGGTTCTGCCACATGTACTAAATATCCCTGTAACGCAGTGTCAAACTAAACAGTCAGGCATCCAACTAAACGTCAAGTTTGCAATGGCTTGCTTCAAACTCCCAATAGCCGAGCTGATATTTGTCAATCTAAACCAATTCCTGATTTCGCAAGGCTTTAATTTTGTTAAAATATAGTATATGCAGCCTGCTTAGCATCTTCACTGAAAAATACTGGGCACAAAATTCCCCCTCCCAACCCTAACTTTGCGATATTCTGTCTACAGTGAGCTGCATTCTTAATATCTTTAGTTTCAAAATTGGTGCCATAAATGCTTTTATCCGAGAAGAAATGTTGAATTTTGAGAACTTCTAATGTACTGCAGCATTTCTTTTCTTTTTTTTTTTTTTTTAAATCTAGACAGCATTTCCATTGCCATGACGTGCAGCTTGTCTTACTGTACTAGAAGATAACTTGGTTCAATTTTGACTTAGACTGAAAAACTAGTTTGCTTTGCTTACCATCTTTGCTGTTTCACAGGCATTTGATGCTTTAAATCAGTTGTGGAATGCTGAAAGATTCACTTGTTTTTATGAAGCCATAAGCCTTTGAGAGGTTGGAGAAAGACTTCTTTTGCTTATCTTATTTTCTCCTTTGGAATCAAAGATGTTCCTTTAAAAGTGAGACACTACAGAGTTGCAAAAATTTGAAACAGTATGAGTAAGCACCGTTTTGCAGCTTCTTTGATGGAACTGGTCAAACTTTTTTTATTTTACAGTATTCTGTAGCTGACTTACATGTACATGGTTTATTTGGTTGGGAGATCTTTTCAAATTCCCCATCAAACAGTAGAAAGGCAAAGAATAGTATTATCCATTTGCTTTTTCAGGTTAAGTGACTGCTATCCTGCATTTCTCTTTACACAAAAATTTGAAGGCATTTTGTATTGGGGACACCATGTGACTTCAGTATCTAGCCAAACTGAACTTCTAGTGTGGAACAGCCCCACCACCCTCCAAATCACAAGCAACTACTTTGTTTAAGAATGAGAGGCTGAATACGTAGAACAATCCATCTCCATGTTAGATGGCTAGATGTTGTGTGGAAGATCTTAAGAACTGCTTGTTCCATTCATGAGGAAAATCAGATGGGAAGTGTGGCATTTCAGGGAAACTTTACTTTGAAAATTACAACACTAGTACACAGCTCAAGTTTTATACATTTAACATCTGCTTTTTGAAAGAAATGTTAACAATTTTGAAATGAAATTAAACATTGGTTTAACTTTTCCTCACAAAAGCATAAAAGTCATGGAGGGGAAAACTTAACAGGCAACAATAAAAAAAGGTAAAAACAACTTTTCCTTTTAGTAGTCCTCTGGTAGTAAAGATAGAACAACTTCCACTTTTTTTGAGAAGTAATCTGTCTTGGTCCAAAAGTTTAAGAATGTTTTTAGTATCTGCTTCTGCCTCCACCTCTATCAGATCGGCTTCCACCACGGCCACCACCTCTGGGTGCTCCGCGGCTTGAACTACTGTATGAATCACGAGGAGGTGGATAGCCCCTTTCCATGGATGGGGGAAGACCCCTGTCTTGTCTTCCAACACGATCACGGCCACTTGAGTAGACATCACTTCTGCTGCTTGAGTAACTTTCTCGGCTTCCATATCCATCTCGTGTGCTGCCGTAATCATCATACCGACTGCTTCCACCATAAGATGGCGGGGGCCCTCGTGCAGGTGGAGCACTACGTGAGTTACCTGCAGGGTCAACGGTCAGGTAATATGGCAACACTATAAGTTATATATAACAATTTTTATCTGAATTTACAGAATTGCTGTATTAAATGTTTACTGTTACTTTTTTGTATTGAGAATAATCTGCCATATTAGGGGTATTTAAAATAGGGGCTGCATACCAGGCAGTGAGTGGATTTAAAGACTTTGAAGGAATGAAGACGGTGTTTATTCAGGCAGGCTCTTTATTGGGTACTCCAGAACAGCTTGTTATTTTAGAGAAGAAACTCAGCCATATTTTCCAGAGACAGTTGCAATTCTGAACTGTAGACTTTGCTTCTTTAGTTTATAGCTTATTTAACAAGATGATCAAATGATAACCAACAACTGCACTTTCACTGTGGGGGGGGAAAAAAAAGGTGTGCGACTTCCCCCTAAAACATGAGCAGCCTAGTAAAGACCAGAATGACACCTGTACAAATTACTACATGATACTCAAAATGTAATCTTACCGTAACTCTCATACGAATCTCTGTAGGAGCCTCCACTTGGATGATCTGAGTAGTCTCTGTCACGTCCACCGCCATATCCATCACGATCACTGTAAGAGGAAAGACTACTGAGACTTAGTACAAGTCAGTAGAATCATAGCAAGAATAACTGATGTGAATAAAAATCCAATGCTAGGTACCTATAGCCTCTAGAGGGGTACTCATCACGTGAACTGGAATGACCATAATCACGATATGCATAGTCTCGTGGAGGTGGCGCGTAGTCCCGTGTATCCCTTGAACTGGGATAATCTCTACTTGAGTAACTAGAAAAAACCAAAAGTTATTAGCTGCATGTCACACTGAGATCAGGGACCTTACCTGGAGAACTACAAACATGAAGCCATGCTAAATTGGTAGAAGAATTTACCCATCTTTAGTGCTATAGCCATCATCTCTTGGAGACATGTAGACATCTCTTCGGGATGGCATTGGCTCTCTGCGTGGAGGACCACCATAGCTGTCTCTTCCACGTGACACAGGAGCTTAAAAGAAGCAGTTCAAATTAAAGAAGTTAATTAGCAGCAGCCACACAGCAGACTCCGAGACAAGTATTAGCAGACTGTTTACAGTGATTTTAAAAGCTTAATCGCTGTACCCTGAATTCATGTTATTTTATGGTTCTGCTTGTACGCTTTTAAAGCGGCACTGAAGGAACATGTTCGAAATGCATGAAAATGATGTTTTTATGAAGAGAACTGATAGATTAGTAAAAACAATGCACTATCCCACAGGAGGTTTAAAGTCATCAATAATTTACATCACTGCCTGAAGACAGATTAGGGTGCTACAAGACTGCAAGAAAATAATTCAACACATCCTTACCTCTTCCTCCCATACTGCTGCTACGCACTGGTCCTGAAGGTGCAGATCTTTTAGGCGGTGGACCTCCACTTCGTGGAGGTGGACCTCTCTTCATAGGAAGTGGCCCTCGAGAAGACCCTAGGAGGATAAGGTATGCACCAACTTATTTCTGTGATACTCATCTGTATGCCCCTATAATCTGAACTGTGATAACCTGACATGCTGTATCATCATTGTACGATCAACAATAAACTTTTAAAATTAGACCTCAGAAAAGCTTTCTTTTGTATTTTGGTCAGAGCTAGATGCTACAGGCAGAATTGAGAGCGTACCAGATTAACTTTAACACAGTCTAAATTCCTGCCAAGAACTGTCTTACAGAACTGATCCAAAAAAACCACAGGCTGTGGCACAAAGGGAGAAAGACAACTGATGTTTGCAGATCAGTCACAGCTTAGATTCTCAACAAGTTATGGTTCTCAGAAGACAGAAGCCACCTGGGAAGATGTACTAGAGAAGATCCTAAATAAAGAGGGGACAGAGGCACTACATGGTCTGTGGGACCTAGTACACAGACTCTTCAAGAACAGCATTTTCAGCATTTCCAGGGTTTTTCTGCATTACAGCTTTTACAGTTATGCCTCAGCTGCTGCTTGCCTTTTTTTTAAGTGACRGTTTGTTTTGATACTGAAAAGTTTCTGAATGAACAGATACATCTTAAGTTAAAGGATATCCAGTATCAAGTATTGTACTGATCTTCCTACTTCAGAAAGCTTCAACTCAACACACTATTTTTTTTTTTTTAAAAACAAGAAACAAGGCTTAGCTTCCCAAATTCCCACTAGGATCTGGAAGGATCAGTCATTTAAACAGCTACAATTTAATGAGTTTAGACCTCTTGCTAGTAAGAATGAAAGGCAGTCCCCTTTCCCTGGTGGAAGAATCACTTTTTCGACTTGAATACCAGAAAGCTTCCTTTCTCACGTGCAGGGCAGGAGTTTTGCTTTCCTTTCATAGCCAAAAGTCAAGTGGAGTGTTAGATGTAGAAGGGAATCTTCATATTTGAAAGCCTTTTCTTAAGGTGTGCTTGCCTAATCAATCAAAAATTTGACTCAACTGCTGAGATCATATTTCACCATTTTAATAAAGAACATTGAGTGCACTATTCAGCTGTTTGATTTTTTTTTCCAGTAGGATTATTGTCATCTTCCAATGGGATTGTCTTGTATGTTGTCCAAGTATATAATGAGATAGGTAAATACATACCCAAGTGACTCCCTCTTGAAGGTGGTCCTCTCGCGCCACTTCCGCCTCTTCCACCTCTAAGGCCCCTGGGAGGACCTCTGCTTCGTGGAGGGGGTGGCGGCCCACGCCTGCCACCACTTTCAAAGGATGGCTTGGTTGCTTGTTCCACTTTAATTGCTTTCCCATCTAATGACTAAAGAAGAAGCTGCTTTACTTATTGCTCAGTCATGTTTGTATTTCTTAAATTAAGCCCCTCTTGTTTCACTATTATAGGGCTTCCATTTTATAAAGTTAGAGCAACTCTAGAACTGATTCAAGTCTTCAGTATTAGTCCCCATGTACTCAGCAGCATGTTGGGCCTAATTTCTACAGTACTTCATTCCTGTGGTATTGATGAAAAAAATCTAGAGCAGCATCTGAAAGGACTTTCAGTCAAAACATAAGTGTCCAATGACTACGGCAGCCCCATGTCATTTATTCTGTAAATGAAATATGTTTTATGATCTCCAATTTATTTTCAATTGCCATGGACTTTTGTACCAAACTATGACTGAGCCAGTAGTTACAGGATTAAGCTGAAGATATCTTAGCTTCAGTTGGGGTTTCTGGCAATGGGGAGGCCGTTTAGTACATTTTCTTGATGTCCTGATAAAACGGTGATCACTGAAGTATTTAAAAGTAATTTCAGCATCTATAAAGCAGACTGAATATGATAGTTCACACCTCTTTTCTATTGTTTCAAGTTGTGTATTCAAAAAAAGGTGACTGTCACAATTTATTCTATGACTTGTTTCTTTCCCAGAGTAGACTCTTTTTGAAGTGGAAGCTGTTTCTGGAGTTTAGACCTCCAATAACAGGAACTCTGTGGCCAACTACTGTATCTCATATATGAGCAGGTGGTAAGACACATTCAGTAATGCAACTTAGTTAAACAAATTTCTGTGCAATCTGTCAGTCACCACACATTTGCTAATTAGAACAGAGCCAAGATCACAGTCCCTACAGAAGATCTGCCATTTAGGTTACTGCACTTCTATCATGGCAAACATGCCTTATTTGCCTTTTTAGAAGTTAAATATTTAACTCAAGTATGAAAACTAATGAATTACATGGTCAGAATTGTTTACTGCATTTCTTTGCTCCAATAAATGAACAAGAACATGACTGCTAGTAATGTTTTACTCTGGACTGCTGGTAGTTGTTTACTGAGGTTTTAACCCTTTTCCTTTTCCACTGAAACCCTTTCTAAAAACAATTATCCACTTCAGCAGCTCAAGTACTCTACCAGCAAACATAGTGCTAACCACTGTTTGAAAAAAGCTGTGTATATCCAGTGGTTCAACTCAATATATTGTGAGGGGGAGAGGAAAAAAAAGCACCAGCAAAACCATTTTGTTTTTGGCTTTGAGTAAACAAAAATGCTTTAGTAATATAAGGTTCCCCAAAGAGCCTTTGGCATAACAAGCTGAAATATTCCAGGAGTGAGCATTTGTACCTATRATCACTGGAATTTATTAAATCTATTATTATTTTGTCATCATCTCTTGTCTTAGTCATCTTTCTCGTAACAGGAAAAAGCAGGCTTGAAGCCTTAAGCTTTACCATCATGACAACTGCTGTCCTCAATTTCATGGTAGATTCCTGACAGCTTGTCTGAATCTTGGAAACCAAACACCACCCCTTCTGCTAGCAGGGTTCTGAACACCTGGATGCCAGTTCCAAGTTCTTCCTCTCTCTCTTTTTTTTTTTTTTTTTAATGTAAGGAGGAACAGTTTTCTTAACGAATTCCATTTCATTTTGCCTTATGCTTAAGCATCTTACCGAGGCAAAAGTTTTTTTTTGTCTTCCCAAAACTGCTTTATACAAACAGTCTTAAAAGGCTAAGCTGAAGGTCCAAGACGACCTTTTGTGAGGTCCAAGAAAATTCTTATTTTTCCTCTCTAGTAACTAGGAAAAAGTATTTTTCAAAGTTTGTCCTATTTTAAAGCAAAAGGGACAATTTCATTTTATAGGTTCTCAGAAGAGATAAGGAAGAAAAGTCTCATCTCATTGAAGAGATAAAACTCAGACAAGCCATCTCACAGTAAGGAATTTTCTCAATGGGCCCAAAGCACCAGCTGTCAGCATAAACACTCACTTGCTGGCATTTATAACCTTGATTCAGAGTGTTACAGTAGCATTTTTAATAGATCTGGGCACCATACAGTTGTATCAGCTGGGTGTTAAAAGCAGGAAAGTCTACTATACAGATCCATTTAAGGATAATAAAGATATGATTGGCAATTGTAATTAAAACTCCTGTATGTGGAATGAACGATCCATACAGCTTTGTAAGGGTGAGCCGGGGAACCTCAAACAGAATTAAAGAACTGTCCTGCAAGTGGCTCCAGATTTCAACAGAGAAGTTAAATGAAGTATATACTTGGAAAGTTTTAGGACTGAGGCAGAATTTAAGTACTCCCAAGAAATAGTAAAAAGAAGCTGGTGAGAAACTGCAGGTTGACACCACACAGGGCTCTCCTCTTCAACAGATCACTTCATTGTTATTAGTGCAGTGACTACGATTTCGTCATGTTCCTTGACTGCACAGCAAGAGGGCTTCCATTCACCAAATATATTCAAGAACTGAAGACTCTTATATCTGGCGGAGCTTCTCCACATTATATCACTTCTGGAAATTCTTTCCTGTTGATTAGAGGAAGACCACCTTCTGTAGCACTAAATGCAGTTTAGACTGTCGCTTGGACTGTAGTATTTGCTGCCAACCTCTAACACAGTCCAACTGGCTTGGCAAGTCTTCGCTTGAATTAAACCTCTGGCTCATTCAGGATGTTTCCTCTAAGGTCATATTTTCTCTTTAATGATCCATTTTGTCCTCAGGGCTCAAAACCAAAAGACCATAAAACAGCCTAATGCACAGATGTCCAGTTGTGGTATTCATACTTGTGTCCAGATAGAGATTTGTATTTCATGACATCAGGATGCAGACTTGACTACCATACAATTCAAGTTCTTCTTAAAGGCAGCTAATATTTTGCTGTTAAAATATTTCTAACATATCTTCCAAGCTGCTCAGACAGGTTTAGTTAGATCTGATTCTGCAGAGAAGGCAATTTAAGCAAAGGATCACTGCTGCTGCCCCTCCCCCCGCCCCAAACTTTCTCCTGACCTCTTTCTACAGGACTGAAATTAATCCTCAGCAAGCATACTTAGACTAGTTTATGCTTGCTGCATTTTAGAATGAAATGTTAACCCCCTTCCTTCCTTCCACCCAGAAAAGAACAAAACACTGGACAAGTGTTGTTCCTAAACATCTGCAAAGATGAAAAAGAATGAATGAACTGCAGATTTACTCTTACAGAATTTATCCATGTCAGTCTCTTCTACTGGCTTCAACTTTGAATTCCTTCGGAATGACAGAATGAACCAGAGGCTGRCAATACAGAACTCTTTCCCCTGGCTAGACAGGTCAACTAGCTACTTATAATAAGCAGATTGCTTAAATTGCCTGCACAGTGCTTCTGCTTCTTCTCTAAGTGCCTGGAAGCCTAATGAGTGCTCTAATCCATCACTTCAGAAGATCCCCAAAATTCCAAGTTCTGACTGATTAGAAGAACCTCTTCCAACAGCAGGCCTCAAGCACCACTCCTCCTCAGATGTAGGATGCATAGTCTCTGAGGTACAAGCAGCAGTTACTGTCCAGAAGGCTTTCCGAAGGTGAGGACAAGACCCCATCTCACAATCATCTTCCAAGTCTTTGATATCCATGAATTGAAACAAGCTAAACCAATACAGAACATGCAACTGTACACAGCAATATCTGAAGCTTTATGATTTACAAAGGTCATTCTTGGCCAGATCCTGAATAGGGATTTTTTTTCCCTACACCATTCGCTGCAAGTCCAGAGCAGATGAGGATACTTTTACTTTTATAACTTTAAGACAGAAGTTACAGAGAATGACGACCCACAAGGCAGTACTTTCTAGCAGTTCTTGAAGTAATGTAGGTGGTGCATTCCAAAACATGCAGAGACTACCTCAGACAAACATTAAATCTGATTCAGCTACTTTACTAACCATTCCTTTCCCAAGAGTTTCCAACGTGATCAGGCAGATGTCATAACATTCAAGATCCAAAACAGCTGGTGATTTATTTTCAGATGGATTTTCATTTAAGAGCTGCGCTCCACAAACTTCTTGGCATGAGCAACTGAATTCCTTCCAGTCTGTCAAATAGTTGTTAGTGCTTGAAGTTACCTCATATGAAGGTACAGCTGAATAATTACTTCAGAGCAATTCAGGGCTTAAGAACTGCAGCCAACAAGTCTTCAGTACTGCAGCAAGCTATGCAATGGAGGTAAATTTAAGTAACAGGAGCACCTTTAACTATATTTAGACTGGTACAGAAAGGACTTTACCTCAGTTGTCACTCTCCATCGTCACAAAAATGATTAACTTGTTTAAAGAGRAGGCAAGTCTCCAAAGAAAGTAGCACAAATTGTTGTGAGAATGTCCACAAACACCAAGAAATTAAACACACACACAGCAAGTCTGCTATAACTTTAAATACAAAACAAGTTTTGCTAGCAATTAGCGTTCACTGTGAACACTTACAGCAAGCTCGTTTTCTTATTCTCAGAGTGGAACTATTCACTAAGCTTTACTTACTGACTCTGCAATAACTGACTTTTCTTTCAACTCAATATATCGTGTTAACAAGACATATGGCTATCAAGAGCCTGAGTCCTTCTTAACACAAACAGTATCAGTAGAGGCTTCTTCACCGTGCACGAGCAGCATTTAAGAGGCCAATTCAGTTTGTCCTTAACACAACTGTTTAGATTATGCAAAGAGCAATCACAGCCCAAAATTCAAGTTCACTGGGATGACAGTTCACACTGTCTAATGAGACAGCAGCCCTATGAAGATAGCCAGCTGTTGACCATTAAGTTGCAGATTTGCATCTAGTTTTTCAAACATGTTGAATGAGACCTCTAGAGATCAAAATAGCCTAAAACCCTCCTACAGGCTATCCCAAGGTTAATCTCAAAACTCTTGCTCCAAGCTCTCTCTTTCAAAAGAAAGAAAAGACATGAAATATGTATTTCCACTTTAAATCACATAGTTTCACTGTAGGGTGTAAACAAGCAAATTCCATTCTGGCTAACTGCAAAATCATTTCACAGTAACTGGCAAGATGCTTCTCATACATGCCAAGTGGGTTGGTGATGCAACTCACAAATGTATAAAGATACCTATACACTAATAAATAGTGCATCAACACTCAGCATAGTGGACAGGTCACATCAAACTCAAATTAAGGGAAGCATTAGTAATTTCCAGATGCTTCACTTCCCAAAAATACCATCTACACAGTACCACAGTCAAATACTATAAAACAAAAACATTAGAAGAGACATAAAAGAATGAAGAGCTGTCTACTGGAAAGTCCTCCATCACCAGGGGGAGGAAGAAAAAAAAGTGTAACTGACTGACAGCCAGACTTTACTTTCTCCTGTCAAATCTGGGATCAGAAGAAAGTGATTCCAGCTTCATGGAGATAGAACAAGTAACAATTTTGCTAAGTTTTGAATTATGGCTTGTCTCTAGGATCTTTGAACTCGGTGCCTTTCTGAGTTCTATTGATTTACACTACGGATCAATATTGCCTGTCAGCAGCAACATATGATTGGCCATAATTCCTACCTTTCCGTTCATGTCCCTGGCAGCATCTTTTGCATCTGCTGGACTCTCAAATGTGACAAACGCAAATCCTCTGGACTTGTTGGTTTCACGATCTTTCATCAAGAGAACTGCAGATATAAAATTACATGTTACCCTTTTCTGTAGTTAGGCAGCAACACTTAACCTTTACCTAACCTTTAAGCTCAGAACTTCTTAGAGGATATGAGAGCATCATCATTTCAGATGATCAACACCACAAAATTCATCACAGCCTTTTTTTATATATATATAAATATATACACACCAGCCTTACAATTATCCAGTAGTTTTTTTGTCTTGTCTTTTTTTTTTTTTTTACCTTCCACAATGCGCCCATATTTGCCGAATACAGCCTCAAGGGCTTTTTCATTTGTCTCTGTGTTCAGGCCCCCAATGAACAGTTTCCCAGGACGATCTGCTTCAACCATTTTGATTCCGTAATGACCTATTAAAAGCATAAGGTTGTTATTAACAAAGCATTAGACTACAACAGAGACTTCCACACAACCCCCATGGAACATAACTTCTCCCAAACATGTAAGCAATTTTCTTGAACAAGATGTCAATAAAGAGCTTTGAGGTATAAAGAACAAAGTAAGAAACAATTGTTAGACCAAAGAAACTAGACAAAGTAGGGCCTACAGTTACTTCTTCACATTATGTAAGTTATCTCAAATAGATTCAATTAACCTTGAAAAGAGAACCAAAGTAGAGACAGCAACAGTTTTAAGATCAAACAGGTCTGGTGGATATGAAAAGCCTCTCAGGGTTCCTGTCATTTCATCCTCAACAATAAACCCAGCATCCCCTCCCCACAAATCCTGCTCTAGATTAATCAAGAAATATACTTATTATGTCAAGATGCAACTAAATTGTAAGTTGAGTCAGCTGTTGCCAACATTTCAATTTAAGCTAATTCYTTAAGTTATTTTAAGTATGTTGGCACCACGTGAAAATCCTGGCCTAGACCACGTATCAGCCTGAAGGGACACCACCCCATCACTGCAGTCCTACACAGCAAGGCCACAGCCGGGGGAGGGGAGAGAAGAACCCGCCGAGCACAAAGAAAGCCAAACCCCAAAGCTCYTGGCGAAATGCCTGGCGCCTACGGACACACGGCGCCGGCCCAGTGGCGGGAAAGCGCGGAGCGGAGCACGAGGAGGGCCCGCGCAGCGCCCACAGCACGCAAGGCGCGCGGGGACAAAGCGGCCCCCTGGAGGCGGCGGATGCCCGGCGCGGGCCGGGCCATCCCGGCTGCGCAGGCCGCCCCGCAGGCCGCAGCGCGCGCGGCCGCCCCGCTCCCGCCCCTGGAAGGCGCGAGCTTGGTCGGGGGAACGGGGAGGGGGCGTCAGACCCTCCGCAGTCTCCAGGCGCCTCCACAAAATGGCGGCCACCCTTGGCAGGGACTCTTCTCCCTGCCGGCGCCGGCCCATCGCCTCGGCGCTAACCAGACCGCGCGCCTCAACCCCGCTTCGAACTATCCGCGCGGCGCTCAAGGCGAGGCCGCCGCCTCTTTGTCCTCCTCACGGAGGAAGAGTACCATGCGGCGGGACCCCGAGGAGAACCCCCCGCACCTAAAATGGCGGCCACGCGCCTCACGCGACTGGGACCCCCCCCCCCCGCGCCCCGCCACAGCCATGCTATTCTTTCCACCCGGCACGGGGGCAGGCAGCCAGGGGCGGGGGCCTGGCTCCGCCGTGCCCGGCCTCAGGCCCGAAGCGGCGTGCGTGCAAGCAAAACGCATCTCCCTCACCCGCCGGCCGGACCTCCCGCCGCGCTGCCGCAGCGCCCAGCGCCGCGGGGCCGCCCTTCCCGCCGCCCCGGAGCCCCCGGCCTGCTCGCCGCGCTTTGCAGCACTCACCTCCGCTCCGACCGAACTGCAACTGCGCAATGAGAGCGAACAAAGGCGCTGCAGGCCTTTATACCGCTGACGTCACCGGCCGGCCGGAGCCCCGGATGCAGGCGGCGGCGGGCCCGGCAAGGGGAGGCCGCTGTCCGCCGGCGGCGGCACGGGGGGTCTCGCCGAGCCGGGGCCTGCGCGGGCGCTGCCGCCGCAGGTGCGGCGGCGGGCAGCGGCCTCAGCGAGAGCCGGAGGGCGGCGGGCTGGAACGCCCCGTTCTGCGCGGAGACGGGCGGCCGCCGGCGGGGCGCGATAGGCGAGCGTGGGTTTGTCGGCTAACTCGGCAAAGCGTCCCGCGGCGGAGCGGGGCTCCCCTGTTGTCTGCAGGCGCCTCAGCGGCGAGGCGCGTCAGCTCCCCTGCCTCTCTCCTCGTCCTGTTTCCGACCTGGGCGGCAAAAGCAGCGGTTATTTCACTCGGGATGCAAAACCACTCCCACAAGGGTCAGTTAAATCTTGTGAAAGTGTCCGCAGGAAATTAGCACAGTCTAGCTAAAACAGTCTGAAGGCAGTTCTGGTTAATTGGGATTAATGTGCCTGTCAATGCTCCTTCCTAGGAGACTGGTAGTAAACTGAAATAAACTCAGCTAAATTAGTGCTAAACATTGTATTATAAACAATGTATGTCACTTCAAACTATCTCATTTTTAATTATACATGAAACTCAATTGTGGCTACTTTTCTTTTAACTTGACAGCTGAAAATGGAAAAGTTAGGAGGGAATCTATAGATATAGAAAACTGCTGTTTTCATTGYTTTAAATTGTATTGTAGCTGAACTGGTATTAGTCATTCAACAAGACCCAGTCTAATTAACACTTCATATTTTAATTTAAAAACAAAAACAGATTTTTCAGTTATCTTCTTAAAAATAACTGACAACAAAAGGGAAGTTGTCTAATTGTGTTTTCTTTTATGCCTTTTTTAAACAATGYCTTTTTTTTTTTTTGCAAATCTGTCTTTCTCCTTTCTTTACCTTTTTTACAGAAGATCAGTATGCACTGTGAATACTGTCACTGAAAACTGGTAGCCAGAACCTAAAAATAACACCCATTCCCACTCTTTGAAAGACCCTTAGAGTTAATTTCAACAAGATGTACAGTCAAAGGAATTGTAGGTTCCTAGAATGTTTCAGGATTTCATGTAGCTTCTTGTTCATCTTTGAACAGTGAGGGAACAGTGCCAAGATGTATTGCAGGTAAGTTACTTAATGCACCTGGTTCCCATGCTGAAGTCCCATTAAGATTAATGAGGAGACTTGGAAGAGAAACTCAAGTGAAGCCCCTGATCCCAGGTTTGAATAAGAGGATGCCAAGGGCCAGTCCCCATGCATTTCTGGGGGGTTGCCATGCTGAGGATGTCTTTGKGGTCTGAGGAGCTGTCTCTGCAGACATGTTCCTATACTGCACCTGCATCAGCTGTTCAGGTCATCAGGTGGCTTTTCTACAGCTTTTCAAAGGTTATCTGTGCTATATAGTAAGCAGTGCTGCCTGGTACATTTTCAGGCTCTCACCTGTACATACTAGGATATCAGAAATCATAGCACATCTGAGGCTATGAAGTCTCTAGGGCTGGCAGGGCTCCACAACTAACCTGCTGGGAGGTAATAAGAAAATGCTGCCCTTCCAGCCCCCTCCCGCACTGTTACTTGCCCCAGCCGCATGGAGGAACAGGAGGAGGTGGGTAGGGTTGAAGCACTCAGATGCTATCTCAGTTTCCTAGGTCATGTTGCCTTATAATAATCATAGGAGATAAAGAATATGGTCCACTGTGGCGGTCTSATTCACGGACTCCGATGTGCTGGATCAGAATCAACTTTATTCAAGCAAGCAAGCCCTTTATACAAGCTCTAGCCCGGATCGGTACTTTCTTGAAGGTCATGTTCCCATCATCACTCCTTCTCATTCTGTGCGGCTACTGCCTTATCTACATACTGCTATTTATTCCTCCCAAGGCTTTCGGCTCCTTAACTCTATCTTGTCCAATCCCTCGCTGTCTGCCCCTACAGTCCACCAGCATATTACCTTACTCACTTTCTTAATGCATGGCACAGGCATTGTTCACTCCTCTGGGATTTCTCTTCTCCTTCGTGGTATTCTTCAGACTTTGCTTTCTGAGAGGTTGCACAGAATCTGTAGACTCTTTATTAGTACTGCCCAGTGCAGTTACAGTCACAGGGCTTCCTAATTTTCACATCYGGATCAGGGAACATCAAACTCTATTCTTCAATTTTTCAGTCTCCTCTGTTCAGTTACAGACATTCAACAGCTCCATGTATTAGTGAGAGCAGGAGGCAACATTACCTCATAGATCTGTTGAGAATACAAAAGAAGATATACAAAGACTTCTCCGGACTGCAGTGTGCACTTAAAAGAGGATCACCTTCCCAGCCTAGATGCTAAGAGGTTGTGGATGGTATTATTGTGTGTGGGAAAAGGGAAAGATGACCTCTGATGTGGGAGGTAACTACATGCGGTAGCAGTGCAGAGACTGAGGACTGGCATAGCCAGATACTCATCCAATTATAATGTAGAAAACAGGTTCAAATTCTAGTTTCAAAACAAAAAAATTTAAACTTCATTGTTTCCTTGGTTGAAATAGGTAGTGAAAAAAGTGAATTATTAGTCGCTGTAAGAAACATGCTAAAAATAGTCCCCCTCCTATATATGAAGTCTCTCTGTGTAATTCTGTGACCTACACTGGTGTATTTGCTGACCACCTGCCAGGTAACTGGAAATAAAAGCAAATGCAAACTCAGCTCTCTTTTTTTCTCTTCTGATTAAAAGAGTAAAATACTTCATTGGTAACTCAAGGCTTAATTTTTTTAACATTCTGTTAACAAGTACTGTACATGTAGCTAGATGTGATTAGCAGCAAAATAATTATAAGATGTAGCATTTGAACATGGCTGCCCCAATTGTATTAGGGCCAAATTCTTCTGTCACTTCTAAAAGATATCTCTCATGCTTCACATCAAAACTTTGTTTCCATCTACATTGCAAAATGGAACTGTATTTCACTATAATCCATTACACAGTTCATGTACGGTCATGCTCCAAGTTTAGTGAAATAGATCTTTCTCATAGAGGATATTTAATTTCTCCCTCTCCCCTCCTTTTTTTTTAAAGTTTGTAATTTGTAGAAAAATTTCCCAAATCTTCAGGAAACAAGCTGAAGTCAGAATGGAAAGTTATCAGTAATGCTCAATTAAGAAAGAAGTTCAAGAATAAAAAGCCCTGACAGTTTCTTTTGCAGATCAATTTCCAACTTTGATTCTTCTGATGGGAAATGAAGATAGTAATAACTTCTAATATTGGTCCCTGCAGAATAGGAAATAGACTTGGAAGGGAGAGCCAAGGAAACAGATTCAGGGAAAACCTCAAAAGCCTTTACATTCCTATCTAACCAGCGTTGATTACTTGCCCTTCAATACTGCTTGCATTATTACAGATTAGAAAGATTTCCTTATGTTTTTAAGAGTAGAAAAATGCAATCAAGTATATTACTGACAAGCCCACATACATATAAAAAACCAGATCAATTCATGCCTTCACTGACACCATAAAAAGGAACACCTTAGACAGAAACAGGAGAGGGAAACATTTCCATGCAGTTTTTTTGTAGCTTTCACCTGTAATGTCACTCTCTCAAATGGACCCTGTGGTGTTTAACAACAGAGCTGGATTTAAACTGCAAACCTTTCCATACGAAGTGCAGTACTTCGGATCTCCCTCATACCTAGCTGCATAGTTTCATCAAACATCTYGATCTTCTGGCAAGTTCAGTTCAAATATAAATTAGTTCAGTCAGTTCAAATATAAATACTTCCACGACAGCCTGACCAAAGATCAATTCTCTGGAGAGCTACTAATTCATAGATATTTATAGAAATTCAATACCTTTTGTGCATGAAACTCAGATGAGTAGATCAGAGCAGCACAAACCAATAGTTTCTGGCACGGATTTTGTCCACTGTTTCCATACTGCAACTCCGTGACCTGCTTTTCCTCAGTCATCTATTTGGGATCTAGTTGTGGCCATCTGTAGTTTAGCAATACAGGATCACAGCTCCCTAAGCCATAGCTGAGACCTGCCTGCAACAAACACTCAATTTCTCCAGGTTAGGCTGAAAAGAAATATAATTACTATCCCCTGCTTCATTCGCCTGGTGCTGTCCTATGGAAAGGGCAACTCGCTGCTGATTGCTGAAGTGGGTAAAATGGTTTTACATGGTAGTTTTGCAGGGGTAATGCAAATGTAATGTTGGAGGTAGGTGAGAAAACAGAGAGGCAGCAGCTTCTAGATGGGAGACACAGAGAGGAAGGTAGAAATGTCTGCTCTGCGTTGACAGCAATGCCTTCACCGCAATGCGTCAGTAGGGAATATCGGTCTTGCGAAGAAGCTCAGCTTGCAGCCATCGCTTGCGCTTACCAAGCTTCTCAAACAGGTTTTGCAGCCAGCCCCGCACGCTCCTGCCATCGGTACCTGAACCAGCTAGCCCAGGTCTTGGCGTTACGGACACAGCACCACTGTGGCTGTGTCCTGGTGGAAATGGGCCATGAGGCCCGAAGAGCTGAGGCACATCCCGCTTTTGTAGTCTGCAGACATCACTGACTGCTGAAGAAGATGTTAAAAATGTCTTAAATTTTTAAGGCATAAAAGTCGCTGGGTTTAAAATAAGGGTTGCAATACAAAATCTTGGATTTCCCCTTCTGATTTCTGAGCCGGTAAGGTCTTATTTAAACCTTTCKCAGCTATCCTGTCAGCTAGAAACCGAAAAGCAGTTCTGGTAAGAGTCACCAAAGGGGACTTTGGGGGAAAAAATCAGTATTTATTATGAACCGGATAGAAATAAGGAGTACTACAGAGCACAGCTGCGTGGAGCCGAGTGTTAGTTGGGGTGCAGGGTGAGAGCAGAGGAGTAAGAGCCATATGCTTGGGAGAAAGCGCAAGGACTGAGGTGACAGGGACCGTCACCTCCCCGCTGAGGGGGCGGCAACAGCCCGCCCCAACGGCCGCGCGCCAACGGCCGCCCCCGTGAACAGAAGCCGCCGCCGCGCCTCAGGGCGCCCCGCCCCAAAATGGCGCCCAGGCCTTCACCCCCTCGCAGCGCGCAGGCGCCGCGGCCCCAGCGCTGTCGTGACGCCGCCGCTACCGGCCTCCGCCTCGGCTGAGGCCGCCTTCGCAAGGCGCTGGCGGCGGGTGTCGGGCCTCATGCTGCCTTCGCCCGTTCAGGCCGGAAGATGAGGCTGCTGGCGGCCGGCCTCTTGCTGGTGGCCCCTCTCTGCGCCGCCTTCTACCTGCCCGGCTTGGCGCCCGTCAGCTTCTGCGAGGAGGGCAAGGAGACCGAGGGCTGCAAGGTGAGAGCCCTCACGGGAGGCCCCGGCGTGGCCCCCCCCTCCCCGTGTGGCCCCATCTCCGGGGCAGCCGTTGCTGCGGGRAGTCAGCCTCCCCCTGCCGCCTTGCTGCCCGCTCCTCGCAGCACCCCGAGCTCCGGCGTTGGGGGGCAAAAAACACCTCCTGCTCCCGCTGAACTCTTCAGTTGGCGCCAGCAGGGTCGCCCACGGGTGCTTCCTTCTTCCCGGGCCGGGCGGGGGGAGCTGCCGCCTCCCGCTGCCGTGCGAGGGCGGCTCTGGCGTGGCCGGGGCCTGTCAGGTCTGTGGTAACCGCTGCCTGYGGTGAAGTGGGCTCTTCTCAACTTCATATAGCTTCGTGCCAACTAATGACATGTTCTGTGTTTGCTGTACATCTGTTACTCGGGTTCTTATACGTTCCCCCCTCCCCCCCTCTTCTCTGTTTCAGTCCCTGATCGAGCTCTTTGTGAACAGGCTGGACTCGGTCGAATCGGTTCTGCCGTATGAGTATGACGCGTAAGTACATGGTGATCYGGAAAAAACATGTTTTCTGTTCTTCTTGGTGAACCGACATAATTCATAACTTGACACGCTACACGTGTGCRTTGAAAACAGTATTGCAGGTGCACAAACAGAAGAGTAAACCCAGCGCTTGGCGGCAGGAATGAAATACGAGAGGGTGCAAAGGTTGAGGGCTGTTAGCTGTGCCTCCTGGCCATCCTCACTCTCCCCTTATTGGTAAAGATGAGGCTTACTTGTGGGTTTCTAATGGGTGCCTTTTTTGACCCCAGTTTTGGGTTTAGCGTAGACTGCTGCATTTAAAAGTCTTTTTTGCTCATCAGGCCTAGGAAGGCAGGAGCTTTGTGTTCCTTGCTTGTGGCAAACAGAAGAAATCAGAAGAGAAGTCCTTGTTACTTTTCCTTTTCCTCAAAGCTCTGTGTCTAATTCTTGAATGATTTTTCTTTTTGCTTCTTGCCTGTGAAAACTGTTACCTGCCTTTGGGGGTAGTTGTAGGCTTCCTAAACAATGATGCATAATTAATATGATTGTGAGTCTTGCTGTTGAGCATACAAAAGAGAAAAACTTGCCAGTGTTGTAGCTCTTACTATGTGTAACACAGCAGTGACAACAGTGGCAGAAAGACTGGGAAATAGTTCAAAAAGCCAACGCTGTCCCTGCTTGCATTTAACTTTATGGAAGCTAATAAATTTAGTTCCGCACACTGAGGCAAGATACTTAGTCACCAGTGACAAGCGGACTTCTTTTTTCATAACTTACCGCTACCAATTTGTAAATAATGAAGATCCGGAATGGTTACCTTCTCCCTTGTTTCAGAGTATACGTAGTAGAAAAGAGTCACTGAATAGCATCTTGCAATATGACATGTTAATATTAACAGTACTTCCCTTCTTTGGAACATGTTTCATGTAAATACTATTTATAAAGACTCTGCTAAGAACGGAGGATTAGGGTTTTTTCTGTTTTTTTGGGGGGCGGGGGAGGGGCAAGAGGCAAGAACAGTCCTTTGCATTATTGTTTAAATTGTCAATTGAAAAGGGTGCTTGGATTAAATGTCATGGGTTCTGTTAATGGTGCATCTTAGTTGAGATTGATGTCATATGCTGTATTGAAACATTTCTATTTTGATAAACTTCTTTGCATAGGGAGTCAAATTTTTACTGGGCCAATGCACTGAAAGAAGCAAGAAAAATGCTATGTTAAGGGTATAACTTAAGATATTGATTTAGGCTGATATTTACAGTTTTCTATCAATTAAAGGTAGTCTTTTCTACTTTTTTCCAGTTTTGACTTCTGTCAAGATACAGAAGAAAAAAGGCCATCAGAAAATCTTGGACAAGTACTGTTTGGGGAGAGAATAGCATCATCTCCGTATAAGGTTGTTTTATCCTTGAACATGATCCTGTYTAAACTTTACAGACATCAAAATGACAACTGTCGTTTTGTCTCAGGATGTAACTGAAGAGTTCATGATCATCCATCTCTGTAATAAAAACAAAAACAACCCCCTCAAAGATGTCTTATGATGGCTAATTAAAGTTAGGCAGCTGAGTCAGTAATCATTCTTCTTTCCTATTCCTCTGTGGTAGAGAAATCCAGCTAAACTGTATGTGAAACAGTTTTTGAACAACTGGGTTTACAGCCTAGTGTGTTAAGTAATCTGAAATCGTTAGATTTTTAGCTCTAGTAGAAGAAGCTGTAAGCTGGTGGTTCAGGCCYTGTTTCTTATGCGGTTTGGTTGTGCAACTTGCAGGGTGGGAAGGGGCAGCTAAATGGGGGCTACCTCCAACTTCTGTCTGCTTGCTCACAATTAACTTTTGTTGTCTAAATCTAAATTTTTCATTGTTGATGCATATCACTTGATATCTTCTATAAAATAAAAATACAGAAGCATTTTGTAGGTCAGGTATAAAATATTCTTGCTTCTCATGCATTGCATTCACAATGACCAAAAGTAGCATCTCTCAAATACTGGTCAATTACAATCAATTTGGGGAAAATTACTGGCAGTAAAGGAGATATGGTCAGACGGTGGCTTGTGAAATGCTTGAAAGCTGTATGCTGTCCTGCTTTCCAGGCTGGGATTTGCTGGTGAAACTGCACATTTGGCTGTGTTTGTGTGTGAGGGTTGCTAGATAATCCAAATCTCTCTGAGGAAATAAAGCAGCAGAGTTTCTGAGTCTATTGCTGCTCAGTCATAAGGGACCTAGTTACATCTTTTCGYAGGATTGTTAAGGAGGTGATGCCTCTTCCCATGTGTAGACTGCTCCTAGAAGTCTCTTCTTCCTTGACTTTTTGAGCTAATGTAGTTTTAACTCTTATGACTGGGGGCTGCAAGGCGYTTTTAAGTGTGTAGCATGATGAGTCATTTGGGTTAGGTACCCATTGAATAGACCGTTAAGTTTTATAACAATTACTTCCTTGAAATGGCTACACACTACAGTAATTAAAAATGCTTTGTTATTGTTACCGCTTAGGCCTTGACTGTGTTAGAATTTTCAGTCGCATTTTATGTTAGCTTACTAACAGCTAAGCTCTAACCAGGCTTTAGAATGCAAGTTTGATACACATACGTGAACACCTTTGTGTTAGGAAGTGTCTGYGCTTGAGGCAGAGAAGTTGTGCAAMATGTTGCATTTCAGCAGCATTATCCAATAACTTAGTCATCATGGGGAAATGCAGCTAAAAATTAACATGGAAGATTCAAAAGGAGTATTGTTAAAAGCCTGGTGTAGCAGATGATGAAATTATCAAAATAAAACAAAATGAAGAAAAAAGCAATACCTCTACTAATTCTCAAAGTTCGATTGTCAGGGTTTATCTGAATATAATTTATCTGGCCTGTTGTAGAGATCTTTAGCCATGTAAAAGGGAAATGCTGATGCTGGATATACAGAATTCTTGAAATTTAAGTTGTATGGGAAATACTGGATTCGGAATTTTTATAGCAAGGAAGTGAAGCTTCTGGAAAAAAAAGTAAGCTTTACATTAAAAATAAGTCTAAAAAGATATTATTGTAGCAAAATTTAAGTTACTCTTTTTGTTGACTTTTGTAACAGTTCACCTTTAATAAGGCAGAAACATGCAAGAAAGTTTGTACAAGATCATATGACCCAGAAAACAATGTTGACAAAAATAAACTGGCTTTTTTGAAGAAAGGAATGCAATTGAATTATCAACATCACTGGTAAGTGAAGATCTGTCCTTGGACTTTTTTTTCTGCTGTTCAGTTGTTTACATCATGTTAGTTATTTTCTAAGTGGTGACTTTCTTCTATCTGATAGTTGTCCTCTACTGTSCATCTTGTGGGCACTAATGAAAACTGTGTGCATTACATGAGTATTAAATGTCAGTATGAAATAAGGTAGCTCTTTTTCTGAGGACCTGTTCTTCAATGTTTTCTGTCCAGGATTATTGATAACATGCCTGTAACGTGGTGCTATGATGTAGAAGATGGACAAAAATACTGTAATCCAGGCTTTCCAATAGGRTGTTTTGTTACTCCAGATGGCAGAGTTAAAGATGCCTGCGTCATAAATGTAAGTGGTGGAGCTTTTTTAATTTAGTATAGTAGATGTAATTTCATTTAGAGTTTTAATTTTTATTTTCCTGAAGAAGAACAGATATCTTTGTGAACATCAGAACACGAACAGTGACAAAACCAAATGCTTCTTCCGTATACAGTTTATCACTGATATACCGTAAAAATTTATTCCTACAGAGTTTTTGACCAATGTAGTTGAAGCTATAGAACAACTGTATTGATGGCATCTGAATGCTTTGAAGATTTGAGTTTTTGTTCTGAAAAAAGTTTCATGTGTATCCATTCTTGTACTTACTCATTCTCTGTCCATACGACTAAGACATATCTGTGGGCAAGACCTTCTTTTATTGCTTTGAGAAGCTTTCCAGTGAGCATCTAGAAATGAGCACTGCATTCTAGTTGCAAAAGTTGTGTAGCACAGATTACAAGCCGAATTCCTCTGGATTTTCCCAGGTGGCTGGAAAATTATCAAACACAGCTGCGATAGGGGAAAGAATTATATTGACAATTTGAGGTGTGTCAGTCATCCCTGGAGTTGCTTGGTGAACTAGTGCTGTTTCGTGTAACAGTGATGTTCAGTTTTATTTCTCCCAGGATGAGGGACTGTGCTCATCTCCTCAGTGAGAGGAAGAGCTGTCGGCTCTGCCACATGACTTACTGCTCATATGCAGTGCAGTTGATTTACTTGTATTYAGTAGGTCTGATGCTTCTTGGAAGTGCTGCATTTATCATGCATGTGCAGATCAACTGCTATGCGTGCACAGCAAGTCTGCCTACAATCTACTCCCTGCTTGGTTGCTTCTCAGATTCCCTAGAAAGAAGGCTGTTGAAAATGTTCTGTGGATTGAATAACCTGTTTTAGTTAGGTGTTCAACTATAGTACTTAGTATGTGGTGTTATATTGTTAAGGCTATGGGGAAAGTTGTTTGTAGGTTAAACTGATGCTGATATGTTGTGATGGAAGCTAGCTAGTACATGGGAAAYGGTTTTAGCAAAGTCAACAGCTAAAATGAGAAGATTAGTTTTTTGTGGGGGTCTTCATACGTAGCAATGGTTGAACTTTCTAGTGAGTGCTCAGAAAACTTGTATTGTATATCCATGAAGAGCTATACAAATAATGTATGTTAGCGGTAACGTGGATGCTCTGCCAGAGTAGCTGTCATATCCGRAATCAATTTTTGTTTACACAAAAYGAATGTTACATGGCATAGCTCTCTAGGAGCAATTGTTACATGGGCAAGAAAKAATGTATCACTCTGGGTGACTGTCTTATCTCTGTGCTGGAGTCATAGGAGGTCATCCTCTTCTAGAAATATACCCAATATATATTCCAGCAGAGATAATTAAAGTTTTAAAGAAGTGGGGGGGGAAAGGGTTGTTACTGTACAGATCTAGGACTATAGTACATCCTCACTTTTATGCAGTTAATGAATTGTGCTACCTCCTCAACTGTTACTTTGGAATTACAGAGAACAGGTCTCTGAAGACAGAGTTATAATGGAATCCAGATAATTTTAGCACAAGACAGTATAATGTTTTGGTGGAGGGCAGGACAGGAAGGTTATATGGCAATTTGAACACAGATAATTTAAATGTTTTAAAGACTGTTTAGGATAATATTCACAATTCAAAAAATTTTTTTTACTTGGAAACTTAATTAGCAGTCTGTCATCCTAGTCCCTTAATTCAGAGTAAAGTTATAGTCAAAATAATTTAACAATGACAGCATGGAGGAGAAGAAAATTCAAGTCACCCTAGTCAGCTCAGGTGTTACCTGTTATTTTGAACATGAGCTTTATATAGTTCTTCATAATTCCATCTCCTGGGAGAACAGAGATGGCAAAGCAGAGTAGCTATTGAAGGTGAAGTGTATTCTCTTGAAGCAGACCCTGGTTTGTAAACTTCAGTAGTTGGAGTGTCTACCATGGAGTGTGTATSTCAGGGGGGAGCAACTATGAGTCTSAGTTCCTTGTACCTTGAATAATAGATCTTCGAATCTGCTTTGGCAGCTTTTTGTTATAACTTTACAAAAATGGTGTCAGATGCTTTTAAATCTTACTAGTAACACAGATGTGATATTTTAATAATTTTGACTGATACATATGTGGGTTTGCTTTTTATAAATAACATTTATGTGAACGCTGAAGTATTTTTCCTCTTCTTCCTTGCTCCTTCATATGACAAGTCTCATTTTGTTCTTGACCACATTGTGCCCTCTCCTACTGGAGAAGTTTTTCAATCTCTTGGTATTTTGTAGTCGGAGTTTAACAAGAAGAACACTTTCTACCTCTTCAACCATGTTGACATAACAATCATGTACCATAAAGGGAAGGATGAAAACTGGCCTGATGCAAGACTGGTGATGGCGCGATTGAGACCACAAAGGTAACTGCATATTATAACAGCAGGTACTAGTAGGAGGGAGTCTTAACAGTAGTTACAAACTTAGAAATGATACTGGGTGTAATGCTGATTTTCTGAGGAGCTGGTTGTTCTTAACTGTGGTAAAGCTTTCAGTATACTGGCTCACAACTGGGCTTGTATTTACGAAGAACAGTTCCTTGACTGAGGAACATTTGAAAAGCAAAGTTGTATTACGTTTACAATGTCCCTCCCGATGAGGAAAAGCTGCTTATGCAAACTCTTACAACCTGACATAAACAATTAATACAAGCTTTCTAATATTTTTAGAGTTGCATCTAGTTGTAAATTAACAACTTTCTTTTAAAAGGCATTTTTTCAGATACACTGACAAACATCCTTTAACTGGGTGACGGTTTCCCACATCATCTCTCTTAATCTTGCTGTACTGCGTATTGAATGTACTTTCTTTGTACAAATGTACAGTCTTTGTGCAAATGTACGAGTGTTAGTTTGGATGCTGAGGTGCAGATGAAATACCAAATTAATACTGATATTCAACGAATCTAAGCATCTAAGAAGACTAACACGCTTTCTTAAACCTTAACTTTTTAGTTTCTGCACTGCTGTGTTGACCAGAGAGGAGTTAAAACCCTTCAGAGATCAGGAACAGACTTAAGCAATTATTTCACTTTGGCCCCTGTCAGACTGTTTTTACAGAGTTTGTACTTACTTGTCTTTAAACCTGCAGTTCATTTGTGCAGTTTCAAAGTAGGTTGCTTTTCTTCCTAACCTAAACTCTTCCCTCTTATCTAGAGAGATGATGTTTTTAAATTACATGACAACAATTATTCAAATCATATAGACATGCTGTATGGTGCCACATGACTTGGGTATAGTGCCTTGTTTTTTCAGTTGCAGTGATGTGGTGTATTTTCAGTGAATTAGGCTTCTTATATATGTTTGTTCCTGCCCTTTTCACCTGCTCCCAGATGGCGGCAAGAAGATTCTACCAACCTTCCGCATTTTAACTCTCTATCAGTTGCATATTAAATGGTTGAAAACCAACCGGGATAAGTTGCTTGTTCACCAGTAGTGCAGACCACAAGGGGGCAYGATTAGGTTGCACATAAAACCTTAATTTTTGTTCTTTTCTGACTTGGTGTTTTGCTGTGCAGCTTTGAAAGTCTCCTGATGGAGTATTTGTGTTTGGAACACCTTAGCTCTTTCATGAAAGTTTTTATTGCCTTGTGGCTTGGCCCAGTTATTAACATATACATATAAGGTAGAATTATTTAGCTAGATTGGATAAATACACCTTGACAAAAGGGTATGAGAAGGAAGCTATTTTCTGTTCATAGGAGTGAATTCAAGAAAACCTTAAGGTTTCTTGTTTTTGTGCTTCTCCGACTGCAGTATTTCTACGGTACTGCAGAGAAGGATTTGCATGTGTGAAATTTATAGTGCTGCTCTGAATTACTATTTTTTTTTTTTTTTCAGAGTACACAAGCCTGAAGAGGGAGGATATTAGACTACTTGTATATTAAGGGAAAATGGAAAGGTTCTCAGTCACTTCTGTTGCCCTAGTTTAAAATAAATAAATAAATAAAATGAGACACCCMCAAATCCATCAAAATGAAAAACACCCTTCCCCCATGAGTCTTGAGGGAAGGTGAGAACCTTTTGGAGATCCGTAAGAAATTCCTTGTCTTCCTTATTGACAAACACACTGAGATTAAGCCCCTCTACAGTAACTCAATCTTGTTAGAGATGTGGAGGGAGATATGGTGGCAGAGAAGGGGTAATTTGTGTTAAAACTTACTAACTTACCAGTTAAGGATTTCCAAACTTCACAACCCAGTTAACACAGCAGCATATTAGCTTAGGACTTCCCTCTGATCATGGCAGAAGAGTGAGCAGGGTGAAAACAAATCCTATGGCCTTTGAGGTCTGTTACCTCTGTCTCACATGCTTAGCAAGCAATTTATCTATCATKTTCTCACCTGCTCAGATTTCTGGGCATTTATTAATGGAGTCTAGGAGAGTGATCTAAGGCTGCAGGTCTCCAGGACTCTTCCCATGGAATTTTTTAGCTCTCACCATGAGTGCTGAGGAGAGCTAACATTCAGTTCTGGTGTCGCTCGGACTTTTACAGAAATTCTGAAGTGTGTGTACGCATCTATGCAAATCTTATTTAACTTTTTTTCTTAGCTACAAACATACAGATGAGAACAACTTGAGTTGTGAAGGTCCACCTATGGAGATTCCTGGAGAATTCAACAATAAACTGAATTTGATCTACACTTACTCTGTGACATTTGAAGTAAGTATCTTGGATCTGTTATACAAATGTGTAATTCCCCAAAAGAATGAAAGCCAAACAACTGGATGATTTGGTAATAGTCATAATTGGATTAAGGCAGTGTAAATTGCTTGAGGACTGTCTTGTAAAACAGTTTCCTTGTTCTGTTTGTTTTTTCCCCCAAACCATTATGTTTCCAGTAGTAGAAGTTCAAGTGACACTTGAAATGTGTAAGTAAAGAAGACTTTGCCTGCTTCCTTCCCCCCCAGCATCCAGTTTCAGACAGGAAAGCATGCATCTTTTTTCCCCTTTTAAACTACATCCCTGACTTAGAAAATTCAACAGCATGATTCTCCATTATTATTATCAACTTTCAGGATTCTGTGGGTCTAATGATATTCTCAAACTTTTCCTGCAATTGCTGTCTTAACTGTCTTGTTGACAACCAGGTCTTTTCTGACATAAGAAAACCAATAAAAGAAATGTAGCCTTCAGTTTTGCTCCATTACCCGTTGAAAATTCAGTAGATTGAATAACTGGAAGAGTTGCCTTCCTTGAGGTACATTCTACATTTTCAGAGTTCAACTAGGGAGATGTGAGTCTCATCATGAAAAAGAAATATTTATATAATACTAAAGACAAAAGCGTCTCCAGATACTAATTCAGAGTAAGCATATTATAAAGCTGTTTTTCTAGTGGAGTTGCTGTTTTTGTCTCATTCTGAAGTGCTTTTATTTTATTCACTAGCTTTTTGAATAGGTGGCTGTTTGTTGTTTAGAGTACCATGCTTCTTTCAGCCTGTTATAACTCTAGGAAGGAGGAAATCAAGGTTACTAGCAGCTGGGTCTTTACTCAGCCTGGAAAGTCAGCCTCCTGTGGGGTGAGAATAATTTGGTTTGTGTTGCTTCAAACCTTGGTGCCTCCATTCCAGTCTGTCCTAAAAGCACTGTTGTTTTTGTGATGTAATACACCCATCTTCTAGGATCTGGCTTGAGACCGCCAGCTTATTTTGCATAGGCAGCCAAGCAGCCGTCATATGGTAACAGCTTTCATTCTACCAAATTGAATTTGATTTGAACCAGTGACCTTGAGGTGCAAGGCTCTATATCCTGTTACTTTTCCCTTGAGACATCTAGTCCTCCTTAGACTCTCTAATTCGACTACATGAATGAGCCTCCTGTCTATTAATACTAATGTCTAAATCTTGATGATATATTGCAGTTCATAATTGCAATGTGAACTTTGTCCAGTTATTCACAAAATGTGCTATGCATTTGTACTATCTGTTGCCTTTTTCTTTGTAGTAGAGCAGGTAAGTTTTAATTGCAGTGGGCTCAGGTACTTCCAGCAGATGGCACTGTGTACACCTTAATCACTAGATATTTTAAAATTGACTTAGTTTTCTGTTACGCTTAAGCCTTGATTTGGAATGAAAGAATACCTGATGTGTTTTACTTTTTATCRGTAGTTTCAGAATAACTTATAAGGGGAGTAATTACCAGTGAAAAATATTTGTAAAGGAAAAAGAAGAAAACATTAATTTCAGCAAGCTTGAATGCATAAACCAGTAAAAGGAATAGTCGATTTATGGTCCTTTCTAATATGGTAGCTGCCTTTTGATGAAAAAGCTATGATGGCCATTTTAATTAATTATAGTAGGCAAGGTGTTCAGCCCTGAGTGCGTGCAAAAATATAAACAGCTGCACCTCTTGCGTTTAATAGAGAAGTGCACAAAAATGTGAGCGTGTGAGCAGTGTGATATTCAGATAATAAACTGTAGAGCCACACTTCTGAAAATCTGTCCCGACTAGCTGTGAACTACTGATCAAACTAGGCTGGTAACTTCAATGAGTAACTAATGGCAATTTCAGCCTCTTACCTGTGTTGGTGCAGTTCTTCAATGAGATGTGTTTTTTGTTGCAGAACGCTAATTCTAACTTTAAAATTCTAGGCAATAGACAACATAGTCTAAATTTGCAGAATTAACCAACATCTGGTGAATAAACTAAGAAGTTCAGCAGAACTTCGTTCCAGTCAGGAGATTTGATGGCAGGACAGTGAACATGCAGTCCATGAGACAAGCTGTTGGAGGACAAATTTGAGGGTCAGAAGGAATCATTACTTGTACAGCCCTCATGTGAAACGTTTGGAGGATGAGATACAAGAGGATGAAAGCCTCTTTTGAAGGTGAAAGTTGCTGAATGATTTCTAGGTATTCCTGTGAAGGATTTAAGACAAATCACAGTTGTCTGCCAGGAATCATGGTGCAAAATAAGTCTGTATGAGACACCATCATGGTGAGGGAGCAAGGAACTCTGTGCTAAATACATTAAAGAAGATGAGAGAGACAAATTCCAAGGGAAACTAGAACATATTCATAAAGTGTGTTTAATGAAGCTGAAGTTGAAAGTTGACTGTGGTATGTTGGGAGTATCTTGCAGTGATTGCATGGTTGTTTTTCAGCCTGCATTTGCGAGCTGCAGGCACCTGCATACCACATCATGGAGAGATGAGGCTTAGTGAAGCCCCAGAAGTCACAGAGTTGAAGGTAGAAGGTATGGATAGGAGACCTCAGCAAACTTGAGATATTCTTTGAGGAGGTCAAGAACTAAGAAAGATGTAATGCAAGAGGGAAGTTTAACATCCAGGGTTGATACCAAGCTTAGGCAGAAATGTTGAATGGAAGGTTTGTGGAAGAGATCTTATGTGTTTATTCCCTCTCAGAGACTGCAACAAACTTGTTTTTATTCGTTGATATTTATTTTCTTTATAGGAAAAGAGTAATATTAAATGGGCTTCCAGGTGGGACTACATTTTGGAGTCCATGCCACACACCAATATCCAGTGGTTTAGGTAAGACTTGCATTTATGAAATGACTAACTTTTGCAAGGGAGCACAAAGACTTCTCATCTGTGCTTCTAGGGATATGTAACTTCTGCTGTGGTAAAACAAAGTCCGTTAGTTTTCGGGCCAGTAAACTTTCTTGTTTCCATATGTGGAATAACTTTTATCAGTCTTAGTTCTCTTGGGAGCAACTGTAGTATTGCATTTCAGCAAAGGAATGTACCATTAGTATCCAAAAGGAAAGCAACCTCTATGGTTTTACTTTATCATCTCTGCTCTGTAGAACTTCTGAGATGTTGTTGCTGCTTTTCAGTGTTCTTATTATTACTGTCTGGCTTTCTTCAGCTTCCAAGTGAGAGTTACATATATACACTGGCTGTTTTGTACTCAGCGGCTGCTTACAGTAAAAAGAAGGGTTTCTTTTAAAAGATATATATCAAAAGCTCTCACTTATTTTCCTCTGTACCACACAAATGGTAAGCTTATAATTTGCTATGTAGAAATTATAACATTTAGCAATATAAAGTGTTTGAAAAGGGTAATCTGATTAAATACRTGTCCACAAAATACTAAATGATATGGTGTAGATTTGATTGATTCATAGGTATAAAATCTACTTGACAAACTCTGCTTTGGGAGCCTTAGCTTTCTCACTGGGAAAACTACTTCTGAGCTTTATATGGAGGAAAGTTACCAGAGTCTGCGGTTTTTGATAAATTGTAACTACAGTCCTGAAGAAACAGAAGAGCATGGCTGTGGTACGGTGTTAGTTTCCAAGAGATTCTCAGCAAGCATCTATCTTTACGTATAACTAACATTGGGAAGCCAAATTCAATTCTAGGAACTATTTGTGCCTTTTGCCTGTTTCTTTTTGTTGTTGTTTCCCATTCCTCTCCACCCCCACTCCTATGTCTTTTTTTTTTTTTTTTTTTTTTTTTTTACCAAGAACAAATAGATATGAAGAGATTTGAGGTCTTTTGTCATCTTGATGCTCTTTACAGAGATCTTGCCTTTGTGTCCTCTCTTCTTATAGAACTTCTGTCCTCTTATGTACTGAACATCCTTGCTTTTTTTCATAATGCATTATCTTTGTGATGTTGTAAACCAACAACAGAACTCTTTTTCCATTGTTATCACTGCTTCATGGTATATGGCCCAGACTCATGTGATTAGACCCATTTAATTTAATGGCACTGTTTTTCTCAGAGTTTGCGAGCTTTGACTGTCTCAGCTTTCATTTCCAATTGTGCGCTATATTGTGTATCACTGCGTTCACTCCAGGACTGTTCTGGAAGCTAGTGTTTAAGAGAGCATTTTAAATCTATCATAAATAGAGTGTGCAGCCTAGCAGTGCTTGACATGGAAAATGAAGACATGTAAATGTAACTGTCTTGAGAATAAATAGTACATCATAAAATACTGTTCTTTTCAGTTGTCTGTATCTAACAAATCGTGAAGGTACATGCTAAAAGGTCTAATGGAATGGCTTACATGAAATCTGAGTATCTAAGGCTATTCCTCAGACTTGAGCTGTACGTGTGGTATGAGTGGGAGCGCGTATCCTGAGATCTGAAAAAATGGATTGAAAGTTTTACTTTTTCTTTATCCACAGTATAATGAATTCCCTCGTAATTGTTCTCTTCTTATCTGGCATGGTGGCTATGATCATTCTGAGAACTCTTCATAAAGATATTGCAAGATACAACCAGATTGACTCTTCTGTGAGTAAGACTTACAGCTTTTATAGGAACACATTTTCTAGCAATAATAATGTCTATCGATTAGTTTTGAATATGATATAAAGAAATACATAACTCTCAAATTTGATACATGTGAAAAGATTTGTGAGTTAAAAGTAGCTTTACTACTATTTCATTTTTTCTAATGGCAATAATGTATTTGTATGTGTGACAGTCTTAGTTCTTTAGCGTCATTTTCAAACTTGTAATATAGAAGGACAGACTTCAGGTTTATGAAGTGTGTGGGTGACTCACAAAAACTTCTTGATAGTGAACAAACTCATATTTAAAATGCAAGTGCCTTCATTCCAAGGTCTCAAGCAAGGAAAAACTTTTTTTTTAACATTTGCACAGTATGACAACAGCCAAGATACACTGCAGGGATTTGAAATTTGAGGGAAAGAGTTCTGGTAGTGGTTCACCATCACGATGTGATAATTGCTCCTGACTCTTTTGGCTGCATGATGGAGTCTGTCTGGATAGGTAGCTGGTAGTATGACACTGATCTCGGCAGCCAGTGTGTCATTTATGATGACCTGGGATTACACGCACAGTTTTCTGTCATTGCAGTGCTATTTTGAAGTCATGTTTTATGGCCTTAGCATGGGAGCTGCACTGCAACCATTGCAGAGATGTCTACAGCTTAGAAATAAAAACTTTGCTACCCTTTTGACATATATTTGTCTCTAAAATTGCATTTCAAGGTCTATAAACAACCAAACTTGTGAAGAGCATAGATATTTTTATTGATAATTGTCTTCTCCCCTGCCCATAAGGGTCCAGGCTTAAAACTGCTGCAGACAGATATTGCCCACATCTTAATGAACCTGTGTTAAGAAGCTCAGTTGTTGTAATTTTTCCAATGTGTAATTTTTATGTAAGGTATATATAAATGAATTTTTTTTAAACACAATTCTTTTGGTAGTGTCTGCATCATACTGACGGTGGCCTGTCTTTAGTGACTGAAGCTTGTTGCCATGTGGCTGAACTTGTTGCTAGTTCTTTTGAAATACATACTCCTTAAAAATGGAAAGGGAACAAGTCCCTGCAGTGACTTGCTGCCTTGGTGCAGGAGAGTATAATTAATTCTGAGTGAAAAGATTTGACCAGTAGGCTGTGAGTAAAAGACTGAGTAAAAATTGACTCTTTCYAATTGGTAAAAGTGCTATCTGCAAGCCAAAGATGAGAAATAATGTCAAATACTACAAAGGTTTGAATTTCTACTGGTGTTCCTGTCTATCTAGTTAAAGAAATACTTTCAATATGAAACATTTTCGTGCATTTTAAACTAAAACATCTGAAAGTACTTTTATTCTTATGGGTTTTTTTGATATTTAATATCCTTTGTTAATGCAAATCCAGACAGTAATTAAAGTGGAAGAATTTTTCCACATCCTTTAACTGATCATTTTTGTGAAGCTCCTCTTTGATCTCTCAATTAAATTATGTTCACTATCTTATACTGTGCTGTATCTTATACTGTGGTGTCTTTATTAGTTGGTCATTCTTAATGTAATAAATACCATGACTTGTAGAAGCTTGATTAGTTTTTACGGGTAACAGTGCGGATAGGTGTGACTTTCAAAAACAAAACAAAAAACCCACACACTTCTTTCTAGTTTCTTGCCAGTTGTGAAAGACTTTTAAGATCTACTGTGGTTAAAGGATTTTGATTTACAAAGCTGTGAAATAATTGTGCGAAARAAGACCTGGGTTGAGGAAGCTACATTGAAACAAATTACTGTCTCACAGTTAGGGAAAGTTGGTGATTCCGCTCGAAAACAAATAGATGAATGAGCATCATGCATGAATGTGGTCTTAGTATGCATGTTTAAAGCTCAGTTAATACCAGCTGGCTTTTAGCATAACATAATCTTAGTGAGAAATGCATAATGAAGTGTTGAGAGATTATAAGAGTACACTTAAGATTTTATGACTAAGAGAAGATTTCTGAATTAGGAGAATGCATTTTAATTTCTTAACAACAATGGCAACTAAAACTTTTTTAAATCTCTGATTATGACTTTGAGTGTAGGTGCTTAAGTATTTAATAAAATATTTTGAGAGCTAGTCTAAACTGATGGATAAGATGTGGAGTACTGCAGGTGTGCAGTAATTGCTAGGTAGTTGGTATTAAATGTCTGGTACTTGTAGATGCAAGACTTCCATTACAAACAATGCATTGACCCTGGTACCCCTACCAAAGTTTGCATCGTTTAAAAATGTGGTAGCAAAACTTTTGTTGTGTTACTTGGTACCTTTTGAAAAGTGTGTGTTGGAAAGTGTGTGTTGGACTGTCTTTATATTGACGTTTACAAAATGGTATTCTTTATTTTGCCTGGCTGGTAATGAGACCTGCAATGATGATCGAAGAGAAAATGATGTTTTNAAAAAAAAAAAAAAAAAAAAAAAAAAAAAAAAAAAACCCAAACTATTATCCGCTTCTGTTACAAAATATGCTTTAATTATACAAATAATATGAAATTGGACGTTTGAAAGTTTGTTTGTAATTTTTAGCAGCAGTGATTTTTAGCATATTAGGCAAGAAAAGTATTTTAGATTTTCCTAAAATATTTTTGTAACTGTAAAAGGAAGCTTCTTACTTGGGTTAGTCATACAATTCTTATCCCCATCTTTAAACTCTAAAGGTTAACAATATAAAATACTACCTAATTCTCCTAACAAAAATCTGGAAAATACTCTTGACTCTTAGCTGATGGACTTGTAATGGAAGGGCTTGTTAAAGTTTCAGTCTTGAGAAGAGCACTCTGGCCTATGGGCCCATGTAAGGTAAATCAAGAGTCTCAAGCTGTCCAGCTTGATTCCCTCATTTTTTGTTTAATCAAGATATTTACTATGTAGTTGTACATTTTAAAGTTTGTGTTAAAACCCTAGATGGGTTTTGGGGTAGTTCTTTCCTGGAAAAGCACATGTACATTGRAATTAGTGTAGTTTCCTCATACCTAGATACCTGGAACCAATTTTTTTGCAGGTGCAGATTTTATTGAAGTGTCATCTCATGTTTAGAGGACAAATTTAACTTTCTTATATTAGTACATCTCAGATTTCTGGGAGTGATTTCTTGTCAACAAAGCACAAGCAAAGGTACCACCATGGGGAAGACGAAGATATAAGATGAAAGAAGTCAGAGAATCTGTCAGAAGTTAAGCTATATTGTGTCACTTGCTGGTTTGGTCTGGCTTCCTTCTTGCCCCATTTCTTGTGTGCTGTGATTCTAGTGTTAAACAGTCCAGTGACCTATATGCAATACTCTGGGGCTGAGTCAAACCTGCAGCTTTTAACTGTGTAGGGCAAAGTGTGGCATTCACTGGGTTTTGTTGTTCTTGTTGGGGGGAGGTGTTGTTTTTTGAGGAAGTTCTCGGTAAAGCTTTATTCTTCAGTAGTGGTTCCTTAGTGCTGCTGGAGTGGGGATCCCCCCCTCCATCCGTTCCCCTCTCAGCAGTGGGGCAAGGAGTGCTTAGTTACTTGTAGGGAGCAGACCTTCCTCTGGAGTAGAGGGAACAGACCACTTCATTCTTTTTCAGTGTTGTCATTGAGACTGATATGTTTTCTAATGGAAGCAAAAAAAGATAAATGTTTGAACTAGATCGAAATGCTATAATCCAAGTTAAATTAAGTGGAATGCTTTATTTGAGTTTAAATTTAGAATTATGTTGCATGGTCTTGGCTAATTACATTTTTTTTTCTCTTGCTCTAAAAGATGAAGATTTTCGTGATAAATACTGCCTTTTCCTTTCAGTGAACCATTAGGGGGTTGTAAAATCAATGAGTGATGAATCAGTGTAATTAGTCCGTCTTTGGAACTAAACTGAAAGTTAATCAAACTTTTACTGTGTATTTCACGTCTTGCTTGTATTAATTCACTACACCACTATGTATCTTTGCTAATGACACTGTTGATTTTATACAGGAAGATGCCCAAGAGGAATTTGGCTGGAAGCTGGTTCACGGAGATGTGTTTAGACCTCCAAGGAAGGGAATGTTACTGTCTGTCTTTTTGGGTCAAGGAACACAAATTTTCATTATGACATTTATTACTTTATGTAAGTAACTTTAGCTTATTACGGTGATCTGTTTATAGAGTAGTAGTGTAAGAAAGATGCAGCATTATGCAAGAAATGGTAGAAGCCTTCTTTGGGAAGTAGAGTCCTTCCTGTAATAAAGGAAGATGTTAATCCTGTTTCATAACAATGATCTAGTTTCAGTAATGCCGTCGTAAGTGGTAATGTTTAGAACATTGTGGTCTATGGACTAATTCAGGTTCTTTATGAYTGTAGAAATGAAGCTTCCTTGTTAAAAGCTGCTTTTAAAAAAAACAAAAACAGTTTTTTGTCATGCTGTAAATTATCTCAGGATCCAATAATACAAGTTCAAAGACATCTAATCAAAGCTTTACTGTTTTCAGAGCACTTTCTAATACATTTGACACAACAGCCTGCAGTCATGCTGAAGTAAGAGCTAGAATGCATGCCAATGAAATGATACTGACACAACGCTGAGATAAGGTAGTGAGCTTGCCAGGAGTAGATAGATACATATGTGATATTGTAACCTGCCACAAGTCAGTGTTTTGTTGCATGTTGTCTCTTAACATCATCATTCCTTTTCTTACTGTACAGTAAAATTGGGAAGTATGCTGATATTTATGTACAAAGGAAGATTTTTTTTCAAACTGCACTTATTTTTTCTTTCTTTTTCTAGCCAATATCATCTTTCAGTGCTATCATAGAGCCTCTCCTTTTTTCTGTTTATTATGTGATGCTGTATGATTAATATAAACCTAACCTTTTGTTTCTGGGTAGACTTGTCTTTTGTTATAGATTGCAGCTCTTTAACTTACTTTTAGCTGCAATGGTTTCCTGTGCCACCAGAGTGGTATAGGAAGGAACTGGAAGACGAATCCTTTTTGTGAAAAAGAAACTTTCCCCTAGAGCTCACTGACAAACTTTTTCCAAGAATCTCTCTGGGTTGGCCTCTACAATTAGTTCATACTCAGACAGCCTTCTTTTAATAGGTTTATTTTCAAGATAGCACATTATTGAGGATAAGTGTTGTCCATCATAGCGGCTAGGAGCCTTTTTTGGAATTTCAAGCAAATTCTAAAATTCATACCCTATCTTTACACTGATTTTTACCCTAAAGAAAAAACCCAACAACTTAGATCTGTCAAAGTTTTTGGCTTCTCCAGACCTACTGTTCTTAGATGTCCTTTATGCCACATAATAAACTTCTGTTACATAATGTGTATGAGTTGTGACAGTGTATGTTTACAGGAGCACTGTAGGATCTCAAAAGCAGATTTTTCATCAGGAAGTTTGGTTCAGGCTCATTGTTCAGCCCTGTGTGGGGTTTTGTTTTTCAGTTTTTTAGCTACAAGAAACTTTCCCCTTAAAAGATAAGGTGGAAATAACGTAGTCCTTTCTTATGAATTAGGCATTGAGGTTAGGGGTACGCTCATGTGGTGGGACATATGAGAGCTTATACATAGTATCTTCATTTGAATATCTGCCAGTGAAAATGATAAACCTGTACAGCAGTATTTGTTACAGGGTAATTTGACACGTGTTAACAAATGACTAAATCTTTTTGAATCTTTAGTTCTAGCTTGCCTTGGTTTTCTTTCTCCTGCCAACCGTGGTGCTTTGATGACCTGTGCAGTTGTATTGTGGGTCTTACTGGGAACTCCAGCTGGTTATGTGTCTGCTAGAATGTACAAGAGTAAGTATACCCATTTGTTTAATATGACACAGCAGGTTAAATTCAGAATTGCTGGGCTTAATATAAGCCTCAGACTGGAGCTGATGTCTCAGATAGCAAATCTGCTCCTTGCTGTCTTACTGCAAAACAGTTGGAAAAAGTGCTCAACTTGAAATTGTTTTTACTTTTTCCCTCAGCGTTTAGAGGCGAGAAGTGGAAGACAAATGTTTTGCTTACAGCTCTGCTTTGCCCTGGGTTAGTATTGTTTCCCCTCTTTTTTCCTTTATTCTTCAGTATGAATTAATCTGAGGTAGGAAGGAGGGGAAAAGAGTGAATTATTACTATGGTGCTTGTTTGTGGGGTTATTTTCTTTATTGCTCTCCTAACTGCTGTTCCTTTCATGTGTAGCCTGTCTTTTGAATATAAAAGAAACCAGATTTTGATGAATTTGAACCTAATACTCTAGAACATAGCTTCTTAGCATCCTGTTTGTTTTATGATCAGCTGTGGGGGTAGGAGGAATGATGTGACTTTCTCTTGCAAGGTAGCATCACAGCCTTTGAGCACCAGTGCGCTAGAACATTGAGTATAATGATGGGGTAATTTTAATTTGGTACCACAGCACTGAGTCTGCTCCAGATAATCCTGTCTTAACTATTAATAGGAAGGGTCAGTTCATTAGGTAGTATGTAGTTTTGTGGTAACTTTAGCATGTCTGTAGTGCTTTTCTGTAAACAGGAAGATGTCCTATTCTCAAAGTTAGTCACAACATACCTAGAGTTGAGCCTGGAAACTAACATGGGAGATGTGAGTTTAATGGGGATATCTAAACCGCAGTTATTGTTTCTAAGCAAGATAATTTAGTTAGTGCTACACTCTTCTGTGTCTATTGCTGCTGAGCTAACAATTTTAAAACAGCATGGGTATCTCATTACCTGCACTGAAGTTAATGTTGACAGCCCTGTAGGCAGAACCTCTATTACCTTAGTTATAGCATCAGTGTTTTCTCTTACCTAACTTATTGAAAAGGATATAGGAGGCATCATTTAAAAAAAATTTTTTTTGAAGGAAATGGCTATATGCTGCTATACTGAAAAAACATCCTGAAAGGTGATAAAAAGGTGGTTGCTTATGAAATGTAATGTGGGGGCTCTGTATGGCTTGTAAATGAATATGAAAAATCTCCTTTAGAAAGCTTGGAAATCTGGGTTCTTTTATGCCTTGAGATGTGAATGTTCTAAAATGTACGTATTTTTCGTTGGAATTGTGTTAAGGGTAACTTAAAGTGGTCCTCTAATGCAGACAGCTGCTCCCTGGAAGTGTGGTTTGCACTGTGTGTTTGAAGGACAAATGGAGTAGACCACGGCAGCCTGGTCATTTCAGTGCTCTGGGTCCAGTTTTGGGGCACCTCAATACACTTTTTTTCTGGATTCTTGTAATATTTATCTCACAGAGCTAAAAACTTCTGGCTTATGAGGCCTACTTCAATGGCAAAGTCAGAGTATAAAGGTGGTGAGTTGCATGGAACATCTTATCCTCTTCCATAAGTTGTAGGTACAGAAATAACTTCTGAATGTAATGTGCTGCTTTTGGTGATCTTGGAATTCTTGTTAGCGACCTGTTACAAAATGTTGCTTAGGAAGGCTTATCTTCAGCATTATAGCTCTGTTTTTAATAGGTAATAAATCTTCTCCAAATTATCTGTTTTGGATTAAGTTTAGTGGGCATCCAGGGGAGAATAATGCAGAGATTCTCTTTAGTTAGTTGTAACTTTATATAAAAGTAGGCAGTGTCTTTTTTCTGAGATTGGTATCATGTTTATTGTAGTGTTTACAGCCAACACTGTTGTGCTTGAGAAGGGTTGATAGCTCTCCTGCCTTTCATTTTCTCATAGCTCTCATGACCTTTCATGCGAATGAGGTCAGTATAAAGGAGGAAAGAAGCTAATTTTTCTGCAAGCCTTCCGTATTTCTAGGTCGCAACCTTGGCTATGTGAAGTTATCCCTTGACATATGTCCTTGGCAAAGGTTGAGGAAAAGATTATAAATCATTTCTTAAGGTATTTCTGCTCCAAAATAGAACGAATAAAACATGACCTTCTTTTGAGTAAAGTAGAATTTGATCAAATGAAAGGTAATGTATGTGATGACAACTGAATGTTGTATTTCTGTTTGGAAGTCTTATTTCTAAACAACATGTGCTTCAGTCTCCCTGCTGTCATTTAGATGCTTTCTTGAGAGGGAAGAAAATACTTATCTGTGGAAGAAATATTGTGCTGATCATTTAAGCTCCCAAATAAATTAAGTTTCTCAGAGGGAGTAAAATGATTGGGGATGGTAAAATAGGAACAGATGTCTCGATTACACAATTCTAGTTCAGTGRATTTGCATAATTTCATAAACAACCAAAGGCGGTTATAGTCTCAGTAGACTGGGAGTTCATATTTGGAATATTTTCCCTCTAACTTTGGAGGGGGTAGTTGGGATCTGTATTACAAGCATGGGCAGATTGTAAGGATTATCAAGGCTTTTAAAATTGAGTTGACTTTTATTTTTCATCAAACAAGATGCTTACATGAGAAGTAACTTGGGTGGGTTTATTTTACAAGTCTATTTCCTGAAATAGTTATGGCATGTGTAAGGCCTCTCCTAGGAGAAGAGGCCCCCACCTTTATTTATTTATTTATTTTTAATTAAATACAATTTTTTTTACAAAACCCAGGGAATGGAGAGGTTGGGTAGAGGCCTTTCCTGAGACTGACTTTTCTGTTGCATCTCTGAAGCCACAAATAATGGAAATTCAAGCAGGTTTCTGCTTGAGGCTCCCTTGCAGTACACTGCTTTGCTTTCAGAATGGGATGTTTGAAATCATCGTATTTCTTGGAGCTGTTTTCTAGTATTTCCCAGGATGTTTAGAAAAGCAAGGAGGTGCACTTAGCTGGGGAGGGAAGAACTGGGCTGGAGAGAGGCCATAACTGTCTGATAAATCTTCAAATTGTTATATATATGTATGTGTGTGTGTGTGTATATATATATATAAAATAATTTTTCGAAGAAAGTTTTACATGTTTGAATGATGAGCGGAGCTGTGTTGGGATTCATTTGAAGGGCACATGCAAATTATTAGAGAAGAGAGGAATTCAGGTTTAAAAGACTATTCCTGAGGGATTAAGAATTGTGGAGTTGCTTGTGCCTCGTACATTTTGAGGAAGTGGAAAGCTTCTGGCTGACTGAAGCCAGTAAATACTGTCCTAAAAAGAGCTTAGGTTCGGCTTCACCAAGCCCTTACAGGCTTACGCACTAACTGAATCTGTTCCTGCTGAAACTGATGCAGTCTTATTTAAATTTTCCAAAGGTGTGGACTATTTAACTGTGAAAACTACATATGTTAATATGAAAATTCTTGTTGTAGGGAAGAGCCCTTTTTAATCCATCCCTCTGGTGCCATGCTGCTATGACATGAACCATAGCATGGTGTATGTTTATTGCGAGACTGACTTGTGGACTGCTAGTAGTAGATTTTGCTATCACTGAACGTATTTTGCAGAAAGAATGTTCTGATTAGAAAGCAACTATGTGAAGCAATTAAATGACTGGCAATAATAGGAAAGGTGATTCAGATGAGGTTTCTTTAGCACACTTATATACATTTTAGAATAGAAACTTTTTCTGTTACTCTTTCGKTTTTATGTGCAGAGTCTTTATTTAAATAGTGGCTTTACCATAGATACTTGAATTAGAGGCATGGGATTTAGCAAGCATTTCTGTGCTGTGTTATGAGCCCTCCACCTAGTGAATTACTGCTGAAAATACCTAGGACTATTAGAGAATGAAAGAGAGCAAGAGGCATTGTTTTTCCAATACAGACTCTTTACAGATTCATGTTTTTAATACTAAATTTTATTCTTTTCTGAATATTCCAGTACCTCTTCTGATCTCTTTTCAGGATTGTCTTTGCTGACTTCTTCATTATGAATCTCATTCTGTGGGTGAAAGGCTCCTCAGCTGCCATCCCTTTTGGCACTTTGGTTGCTATCCTAGCCATGTGGTTTGGAATTTCAGTCCCGTTAACCTTTGTTGGTGCATATTTTGGCTTCAAAGAGAAGGTAGGACTCTTTGAATACAATTTTGAAATACACTTCTCTGCAGTTGAGACATTGAATCCCTAAGCCTACAAGAACTGGTTTGGTTGAAGTATCTATGGCCCTATGATTGTAAAATGATGTTTCAGTTTTCCTGATTTTGAACTGAGACTGAACATGGTCTCATAATGCCATCCTAAACCTTGTTCTGACCATTCATTCAGGATAAGAATTCCATAGTTGTCTTGCAGGTCTTGCTTGCTTTATTTGTACTTCAGTAATTTGAAATAAAGTCAGACAATTAAGAAAAAAAATCAGTAAGAATGGAATAGATTTTTCCTTCATGTTGCTTAATGACCAACAGTTGGAGTGTCTAAAATATTTATTTTTCCTAATGGTTGATAGCAGGTTTGCAGTGTTTTGGTTTGATTTTTTTTTCCTTGTGATAGTTTATGGGAGAGTTAGGCTTATCAAGTCTTTAGTTACTAATATTTGGGAAAAGTAATTTATGATGAAATAATTTCTCTTTTAATCATTTTAATTTATTTCAAAGCCTATTGAACATCCAGTTCGTACAAACCAGATTCCTCGCCAGATTCCGGAACAGTCCTTTTTCACAAAGCCATTGCCTGGCATCATAATGGGTGGCATCTTGCCCTTTGGCTGTATTTTTATTCAGCTTTTTTTCATTCTGAATAGCATTTGGTGAGTATCACTTTTTTGTTCTAACTAGGCTGGTTTGATAATAAACACACAGTGAGCTTGGACATCCCAGAACAATGAATTTGAGATATAAACCAAATCTTAAAATTTTTGATCTTCTTGCAGGCTTTTGTGACGTCTCTAAAATCTGTATATTTATTCCTATGCTTAGAAAATAGAAATCTAGTTTCGTGCTGTTGTGCTTAGGTGGAAGCTAAGCTGTTAGGGAACTATATTATGTTTTATGAAACTAATATGATCTAGCTGCTTCAGCTGTTAAATCAGGTCAAGGTTTGGGGATTCTTTGTTGTGCAGTACAAAACAACAAAACAAAATCCCGAAACACCCATACCACTCCTGAATCTTGCTAAAACCTAGTCAAGCATATGCTTTCAAAATTAAAAGAATGCAATCTTTCATAACTTTCACAATGTAAATATGAAATGTGTAATATTTTAACCTTAACATGCCAGTTCTTTTGACCAGATGTGTTCTGTCGATGTGGAGATTGCTTACAGAACAATTTTCTGAATAAATTTTTAAATGCAAATATATTATATATTTGTTAGCCTTTTTGTATTAGTCCTCAAAGTAAAGTAGTAACTGTGTAATGTAACCGTGCTGGAAAACATAATCAGCTGACAGAGGTACACTATGGACTTTTGTAGTTGAAAGTATTGAATCCCTGAACTATTTCTCATTACTTCACCTACAAAAGGCTAGCAAGGAGGGAATGTGCAACTTATTCTCCTTCTGGCAAGTCTTACGTTGCAGTAATTGTCACCTTCATCAGTCAGTAAAGTTGATTTGGTTACTTCTCTTGTCTGAGAGCAAGCAGATTAAAAATAAATTCAAGAGAAGTGTGTGTATTTATTTTTGTGAGTGTTTGGTTAACCTGTGGATTGGAGTAAGACTTGACCTGTGAATAGAGTGGGAGTGGAGAAGCACCTGGTTGGATTTAGTGACGTGCTGCAAAGACACCTGGAAAACTTAGCTGCTGTAGTAGGAAGGAAGCACATGTTGTAACTAGGAAAGGAGTATAGGTGATGCAAGAGTCGGGAAAACTTATGGTCCTTTCTGCCATAAGACTTGAAATGATAGAAGCATCTCTGGTGGAAACTGTCCACAGCTGTTCTCCATGAGAGCCTTATAGAAGCTAATTTCCTGGGAAGTACAGTTGAGGACTTTTAGCATTGCTTTGTGGATGCATATTTACAGAGTAAATGCAGCCAAGAACAAACACTTTTTGGAGTCTTCCAGGAGTGGTGTAAACAAAGCTGTTCCTCCTTTTTTTTTTTTCTTCCCTTTTTTTTTTTTAATTGGCTTAGCTTTTGGTCATGTAACACTGTTGTATTTTATTTTAGGTCTCATCAGATGTACTACATGTTTGGTTTCCTGTTCCTAGTTTTTATAATTCTTCTAATCACCTGTTCTGAAGCTACAGTTTTGCTGTGCTACTTCCATCTGTGTGCAGAGGTAAAAAGTATGGTTTTGACAAAGATACCACTTTTAGCTGGAAGATGTTAGAGATAAAAGCAGTTGAAGTATTCACAAGAACTTCTGTGATATGCTGAACACCGTAAATTGGTTGTTTTGTCAGTATCTATACATCCGTTGTTTATACCCTCGACATGCTTTGCACTAGCCACTCTTCTGAAGCATGCCTTTTACTTTAAAAAGTTCTTGTAGTTGTTCCCACTAGTACTACAGCCAACTGTGTAAACTGTCTGCCCCTTGTTACGGTGCAGGAGTTTCTAAAGGTAATTGGACATCAGCATTAGCCTGGTGGTGCTACTGTTTATGTTCATAAGTAGCCTGAGTAAGGAAGCTGCTACACAGACTTGTTTTGTGCAAAACTTCACTTTGTTTGATGCTATTATTTGGTATGGTGATAGAAAACCACGAATGTGAAAGGGAGAAGATCTTTCAAGTTGACTTTTTTTAAACTACTTGTTCTTTGTTTTATGTTATTGTCTTGATACTGCTGGGAGGAGGGAGGCAAAACATGATTTACCTTCTATTTTCTACATAGCATTTTCTATATAGCATCTTTTACTGAATGGCTTATTATTTCTTTCAGGATTATCATTGGTGGTGGAGATCATTCTTAACAAGCAGCTTTACAGCTGTTTATCTCTTTATCTATGCAGTTCATTACTTCTTCTCTAAACTCCAGATAACAGGCACTGCTAGCACCATTTTATACTTCGGTTATACATTGATCATGGTCTTGATTTTTTTCCTTTTCACAGGTAAGTACAGCAGTTGCTGTAAAAATGAATGCAGGGGTTTCAGTATTTGACTTCTGCTTTTGAATAATTTATAGCTGGAGTGAATATTTTATAGCTGGAATGAAATGAAAAATGTTAGGTGAAATTTAGAACATCTGAAATATTAAATACAATTTATGACTCTCCTGGCAGAGTTATTTTTGCGGTTTGTAAAGCCACACATCACAGTAAGATATTCTTTGAGGTTTTTTGTCTAACCTGAAATTACTTTTATAGTGTAATTAATTTTCCTTTATTGCATATTGTAATAGCAGTGAGTTCAAACCATTGTATTTTCAAAATTTCCATCTGGTTCACTTTGATAACAAGGGTTCTTAGCTTCATTCTGAATTTCCTAATCAGTTCTGGAAGTTCTATATTTAGAGACATTGCACTTGGTATATGGAGAATAAAAGATGTTTTCAACTTTCACTTGTTATCAAGTGAAGCAAGATGGTATTTGAAAGACGTGCCTCTTCGCATAGTGAACTCTAGCACTGTTAGATGCTCCACTGTTAGGTGGTCTTTACCTGCTGAATTGTGGTACCATTTCTTAATGACAGGAATGTACCTTAACTATAGGAATGTCTTAGAAGTTGGAATACCAAAAATGGAGAGTCAGATTTCAAACTGATTTCTCATGTTACTCAAGCAGACTAAGCATCTTCTACGTAATTTCTCCAATATTCATAAACGTTTGGCTCAAACTATAATTTTGAGGCTGATTGATTGGGAAACCTGCATCAGATGTACTGTGTAGAAGACGAAATTAGAAGCCCCTATAAATAGACAGGAACATCTTATGTTGCTGTTCATTGTACCAATGCTGTTGTATATGTAGTTTTAATACATGAAGTCAGATCTGTTATATATCATTCTATTTAGCATCTTAAAAGTGCTGCAGTGGTGGAAATGCCTAGTACGTGTATAATAGGTTGTTCATAAAACCAGTCTTTACATTTGTTCCTAAGATGCATAATGAAGGATCTCCTTGTGGGTGGCATAATGGTTCAGGATGTTTCTGCTTAATGTCTTCTACCTGATTCTTGAAGCTTGCTGTAAATATTTTGTGTTGGCTTCATGGAATGCATCATTTAGCAAGCCTTTTTTAACTGCATCGAGGAAGTTAAAATAACTATAAAAACAAAGATCCTAACATCAGACTTATAAAACTTGCCAGGTCAGCAGTGAGAAGGACTTCTTTCATCTTTTTGCCTCTAAAATTGAATGAATGCTTGAGGCAAAAAATAGCACTATTAATACTAAAATACTGAAGAATATTACTGCATGTGTTTGAGCAAAGCAAATATACTGTAGAGATTATAGTTAATAACAGTAACTAGCATTTATTGCTAGATTTTTATTTTTGTTTGTTATTTAGACCTGTGTGTATCAAAAAAAAATTTTTAATGCATTTTTGGCAGTTTTCAGTGTCTTTAAAAAGTGAAAAACAGGGAGGGTTTAGTTCTTCTAATTTATAATTATTAGAAGACAAACATAGAATTTGGCATATTGCCAATTAAATGTGCTTTAATCCTGGCAAAACAGACGAGCTCCACATGTCCTCTATTATATATCTGTACACATGCATATATGTATATAATTAATATGAGATAATCAATAGTTTATATATATATTAAATCTACAGTAAAATGTTTTAATCGCTTTTAAACTAAAGCGATATGTTAATGTGTGTCCAGGTTTTAGCATAGGCTAGCTGCTTCTGCTAATTCCAGTTTCACTTACAAGATGCGTGTGTGTGTGTGTGTATACACACACGCACACACATATGCCTTTTCATATATAAAACAATAATTGGAATTGTCATGGCAGCTGCTGAAATGGTATAAAAAGCTTCAGCAGTGCTGATCCTGGAGTTCTTGATGTGGAGGTTAGTGATGCCCAAAAAGTAAAATAATAAACTGTGCCACTGTTACCTTTTCAGGTTTTTTATAGAACCACATTAATGTTGGTTGTGCTTTACTTACTTATTTATAGTTCATGAAGAAAGCTGCTATATGGTCAATTTTTTTTTTTTTTAGTTGAATAAAATACCTTCTACTTTTCCAGTAATTAGCTATGTAGAGTATTTAATAAACACTTGTTAATGTGGAATGCTGTAATAAATTTAATTCCCATATTTAGTTTGACAGTTGATGCTGAGATGTGAGCTATTATAGCTAGATGATTCAAGCAAAGTTAGGTGTTTTCCTCTTTGTATTGTTAAAATATTCCTTGATAGCACTTGTTTTGAAAGTAAGGGTTCAGTCCTTCACAAGTTTACGGAGGTGAGGGAGTTTACYATCATAACTCTACATACTGTTCGCAGTAGTAGCTTTCTTCCTGTATGTATGTTCCCAAAACTGGGACCTTGATCTGTTCCAGTTAAGTTAGCAGTAGGTATTTTGTTTTTCTGTATTCTTGCATCTTAGGTCTCAGCAGCTGTGACAGAGAAATATAAAGGGCAGAATTAGTACCTCCTACACAGCAGCATGTTGTGTTACTGTGGACATTACAAAAGAGATCATAATGAATAACTAAATAGGAACTGAATGCTTTCATGGCAACAGTGACAATAATATAATCTGACTGGTGAAATTTAACAATTAACATGCACAGGCAAGCGAGACAATTTTATTTTAATGTATRAAGTGCAGTTAATTTTTCAAAAAGTACTAAGTCTGGTTGAATGGGGATAGTTACATGATTACAGGCATTTCATGCTAGGAGACAAAAAAAAAAATGCTGAATGTAGTCAAAGCATGTTGCTTTACAGTGACCTCTATTTTTGAACATCATTTTCACTTGCGAGTTAATGCCATTTTCAAAATTGAGTTTTGATCTTCTGGGTAGATTGTGTTCAGAATCCAAGATTCTGAAGCACCCACCACTGTGCAGTGATTGAAAGCAGTATGATACAGAGAGCTTTTAAGGTACATAAGAAGTATCAGCCAAGTGCAGAGTGCTTTTCTGTTTGCTTTCTTACAATCTGTTCATGCTTTGAATTCTTTTTTCTTCATTAAACAATAAAGCTAGAAGAGATGAGTAGAACAGAACAGTCTGCTTAAAGTGTTTTGGTATTGCTCTGCAATAATCTTGTTTTTAATATTGAATTCAAATTAAACTAGTTTACTAATAACTCTTCTTTACCCAGTTAGATGCTAGCCTGTGATCTTCTTTCTGTGTACAAGAAAACTGTTGCAGAGTGGTATTTTATATTACAGAGCAGAGTATTGAACATTACAGGAACTGGAGGACAAAAGATCAAGAAACAACTGAGATGTCAGTGTCTCCCTAATAAGTATAGAGGGATGTATTGGATGTATTTTGCCTCTTGGTTAGAGAAATTACTCGAGACACCTTGACTACTAGGTTCATGTTTTTTTTTTTTTAAGCGGCTCCCACAACAATGATCTTTTAGCTGTGCCTCTCTAGAATGAGGATTGATGTACAGTGGGTTGCAGYGCACTATGATGGCATCGGTTTCCTAGACTATTGGGGGTTATTTAGAAAGGCAGAATCTTGARGTATTACCCAGTTGGGAAAAATAAAGATTTGCTGCCCTCTGCCCAGCAAATTCTTAAATATATGTCCTTCAAATGTTTTCATACAACTTAAGCTGGTGGGTGGTTAGGATCAGTTAAAGTAAACATTAACCTAAAAATTCATTCATAATGTTGGATTAAAAAATATCAGATTGGATTTTACAGCCTCATTGGGGCAATTGGTGTCAGGCTTGATGTCTTTGTGCTGTGTTGTTTGATAGAGATGTGCATATTAAAACTCTAAAAACCTTATAATGGACCRGAGTGTAGACTATCGGAAAACAATTTTAGAGGTCGGTTCTTTAAACCAATGTTTTCTGAAAGCACTTACTGTTAGAATTTGTTTAATGGATTTTTAAAAAAGGTTTGGATATCTGTTTTCTGTCTCTGTGTTCACTACTGTGCATCAATGAAKCCGTAAGGTAAAGAGGTAGGCTCCTTGTTGATTGTGCCTCAAGACTTTGGTTTCGGTTTGAATGTTCAAAGAAACAAATGTTGTGAACAGGATCCTTGGGTGATTACAACTTATCTAAACAGTGCTGCTATTCTAAGGAGGTGGATGACTCTTACATTTGGTGCGGGGAAAAGTGCTCAGGAGCTGAGTATGTGCTTCAAGAAAATACACTTTGAAAACCATGCCATTTCAGATGAAAAGGTGATATTTTAAATAGTGCAACTAGCAATGGCAATTTTAATGGATAAAGCTACAGTTAGGGAACCTGYGATCATATACTTATCTGTAATTTAAGACTGGCCTTAGAGTAGTTAAAGAGGGAATCTGTGAGTCAKCACTGGCTTAATATTCAGTATGCAGATGCTTTTCTGTATGCAGTGCTTAAATTTGGAGCAGGAGATTTGGAACAAATGGCAAATTTGCAAATTGGTCTAAAATGCAGAAAACATGTTCTGGCTGGGATTTTCAAAGGAGCCGAGTTAGGTCAGATTCATTCTTCTCCTTCTCCAATCCTTACTCATTTGCAGATCCCCTTCTGATGGGGATATGYACTTCTGCATAGAAAATTGCAAGCTTTCTGACTAAATTACCTTTTTTGGACCTCTTGGAAGCAGTTCATGGAGTCCCAAGCGCCTGTAGATCTGAGGTGGAAAAAACACTGAATTTCAGTGGAGCCAGGCACTACTCTTCCCCCCCTGCCCAAGTTAGCCTTTTCATTACATTAACGTAAGCAATCCTATAGGTAAAGCTGCTGTACATGGAAACCTTTTAAATAACTATTTCTTTAACTTGCATTCACTTCTGTCCATTAATACTGATTCTGTAATACCAATGAAATTGGGTGTTGACCTGAGCTTTCAGAAGCTCTTAGTCTGAGGATGTTGTTTAAAAAATTGGGAGTATTTCAAACTCCTAATTGATTTGCTGTGATTAATTCTTACCTCTAAATCTACAGTTGGATTCTTGAGGTGGATTTTCAATCTAGTTGTGACTCTGCCAGCATCTTTCAAACCATTCTGATCTTTGAGTGCGGAATATATTATTAGGAGAGGTGCTTGGGTTGGATAATGGGATCCCTAGTTTGGTGCCCTTTTTCAGAGTTTCTAGTCCATATTGCTGCTGCATCCAGAATTCATAGGACACATTCCTTTTCGGGAGGGAAGAAGGAATTACAGTACTGGTAAGCCCTAACTATAGATGTGTGAATAAAACACTGCCGAAGTAAAAATGGAAGGAAACTCTTCTGACAGAGAAGGTAGTGACTACGTAAGGCTGTACTGAACAGACTCTTTTTAGGAGGGATGTTGAAAATCCATGTTACTGAAGCCCGTGAAAATCTGTTTATAGATGAAATGCTCATTCAGAATCTGAAGTCTGCAGATTCTGCCATGAATGAGGCCACATAATAGAAAACTGGTGTGTCAGAAAGACTCAGAGTGACAAGGACTGGAGGAAAATACTGTGGATTTAGAGTGTATTCCTATATTAAGTTACAGCATGATCAGAAGACTGCCGTAAATCTCATTCTCATGTTAAAGTTGCAGTTTTTTTTTCTTGCGATACTACGATTTTGTTCTGGAACTGTAGGTAGATTTTTTTTTTTTAAGATACCTCATCTGTTAAACATTGGGAAGAAACACTGTTTTCAAAGGCATAAAAGACTCAAAGTGGGCTATATTATAAAAACAACTAGAAAGCAGATGCTGAGAACCATTATTAGGAAAAAACATGAAGGTGAGGCTAAGAGTAACAATGCTGATATTGGAGTATTGGACACAGTAGGAAGAAGGGAGAATTGACCGTAAACTGTAAAGACTTAGTGATGTCAAGCCTACAAAGGAATTAAATTCCTTCTGTGGTTGGTGTCTGATCTTCTATCAACAGCAGTAAATCTGCCATCTCCTACTGTTTCAGAGGATGATAACTGCAAACTCAGAGGGAAAGGGTAATCTGTGGCACATAATAGTAGGCTGTCAAAAAGCCTGTAGCCTCAAATATACATGGCAGCATGAAGGACACGAGAACTGGCATATAGATAATAAGCACCCAAAGACAGGTTCCTCAATTATCAACTGTGTAGATGTGGTCTGAAGGACAGAAAATGTAATGAATGAAGAAAAGGCAAATGCTTAATAAAGAGCCTTGCAAAGAAATAGGAGTGAAAAAAGTTGGAGCTGATATTAAACATGGGCTGTACAAACAGAAAATTACAGATGTAAATCTGATGGAGCTGAATGCATGATCTTGCCAGAGACTAGTGTTGCTGGCTGCCTGTGGCTGTTTCTTTGAGAGCTAGTTCAGCCAAAACTGACACCTTCCTTTTTTAGCTGGTCAGGTTTAACATTTGTGTCACAGTCTACCCACGGGTAAAAACGTGCAATAATGTGTTGCTCCCCTTAGAAAGACTTAAGACTTGATTATTTTTGTGGAAGTCATTTTTGTCCTGTGTACCAAGTTCTTAAGGAAATTCAAATAAATGTGATGGACAACATCTTTTGCAATTGCTGTGACTGTTGGGAGAAAACCACAGACTCATTCTTCAGCTTAAAAAAAATAAAAAGAAAACTGGTATAGACTAATCTCTTCATGTCACTTCCTTTCTCCATCATCTTACTCTGTACTGTGGTAGCTCAAGCCATAGGACTTCACATATGGCCAAAGTGCCTTCTGAAGTTGTTGCCCCCTGGCCCCGTACTGTTGGTTTGGATGACTACAGAACTGGATTAGTAAGAAACCAAGGAAGGCTATGCCAAGCCAGACCTAGGTCTGCTACCTCAACACCCTGTCCAACAGCAGTACTCCGAGGGAGGGGTGTGAGAACAGGGCAGGTATGTAGAGGTACTTTCTCCAAGCTTCCTGTCAGCTGTGGCTGCAGGGCATTCTGAGCACTTGGAGTGGTGTCTCTGTAATTAATAGCCTTTGGATTTCTTTGCTCATGAATTTGTTCAGTCCTCTGAACCAGTGTACATTTTTAGTATCTATAGTGACCTATGGCAAGAAAATTCACAACTTGAATACACATTATAYGAGATTGATTGTTTTGGTTTGAGCCTGTCACAGCTAGTTTCATTTGATGCTTGCTCTCAACTGCTGTAGTGCTCGGAGCATAGCTGTAGCAAAAGGAAGTAACAGGATATAAAGAGGAAGAAGGTCACTGTTCTTGAGTATTATGTCTAAATAGATAGAACAGGGTGAACAGAAAAACAGGCCAGATGACTTCTCCCAAGGTCATATTCGATGGCATAACTCATAGGTGGCTTTGCAAGACTATCGATCTAAAAAATCCTGAGTGATGTCAGGTAGATGTTGACCTCACGCGTGTATGAAAGTCAGTTTCTTCAGTGGTGCTTGTGTGCCGCCTCGTGGTAATATAGCAGTGTATTTAATCATCGCCTTCAGTGGTTTAAATGTACATCATGCAGTCTGGTCCTAAGAGTCATCTTTGATCTAAATCAATAACTTAGCCTAGGGATGAATGTGTGTTGTTAAATTTAACAGGTGTTATTATTCTGGATAGTTAGCTGGATTACAGTGTTATGCTCTGTCCTGCTGTGAAATGCTTAAGATTTTTCTCTCCGAGCAAATTGGAAGATAAACTAACCAATTTAACTTTCTCATTTTAGGGACTATTGGATTTTTTGCCTGCTTCTGGTTTGTAAGTAAGATTTACAGTGTTGTGAAAGTGGACTGAAGAATTTCAAAGTGTCTTTTGAACATATCTCCCTTGCTGTTTGATAATTTTTACCATGTATTGAGAAACATACTGTGTAATTCTTCTAATTTGTAAAAGCTGAAGAGCAGACTACAGCATAAAATACATGTTTTTATGGAAGGAAATGGCACCACTGGAAAAATGTTTACATCAGTATACTCATTGAACATGTTAATTCTAACCATTCTAAAAACTGTATCCAAAGTTTGATTTAGAACAAATAAAAATTCTGTGAACTAGTTTATTTGAACGAGTGCATTACACAGCTCTCCAGCTGAAATTTCTTAAGTTTCTTGTGTGGTTTTTTTTGTTTGTTTGTTTACCTCTTCTGGTTACCATTTATACCATCAAAGCATAGGACTGTCAAGTAAATCTTATGTAAAATGTGAATTTTTTTAACTTAACTATGATTGTACATATTATCCTGCACCTTCTTTACAACTAGTTTATCTTCTTACAAATGTACATGCATTTAGTGTAATGTAGACTTTATTAAAAATATCGACACTGGTTTTTGTTCAAATAAACCTGCACAACTCCCACTGACTTGTCTCCTTTCCTGTTACTTAGGCCTTCACTATTTGAATACAGATTGCACAAGTGTGGCTAGTTCAGCAGAAGCCAACTGATAGCTCTCAAGTCTCATATCACTAATAAGCAGTTTGGGTATGACTTCCATGTGTTAAGCTGTCCTGTGTGGCTGGAAATGACCTGTGCTGGTGCAGGGACCGGTTGGTAACTGGAATCCATGGCTGTAGAACTGGCAAAGACTTTTGAAACTACTGCTGCTATTACCTGTGTCTCAGCTGTGCTCTTACCCTAACTTGCCTCAAAATACTGTTGCTAGGCAAACCATCTACCTAAGACCAAAAACCTTCCCATTCTTTAAGCCCTCTGAAACACACATCTTATTGTTCTTAGCCCTTTGAAGATTGTGCAGCTTGCCAGGAAGGAAGCCATGAATCAAGCTGGGCTTGAATAGATGATTCTTAAAGGTGAAACCTTCCTTCCTGCTCTGCAGAACTGGCTCTTAAATGCTGGGTTATATGAGAAGGAGTATTTTAATAGCCTCTTCAGTTATAAGACTGCAGGCATTCTTAGGAATTTCAAGACTTGTAAGAGGCTCCCGAACATCCTCAATTGCACTTGAGGTTGAACAAGAGTCGCTGAATTCCAATGGCTATGTTGCTGGYCCCACTGGAGATGAGCAAGGGGATGTCCATTCAGATTAATGGGTGAAATGCTCAAAGCTGATTAACTGGGCCTATGGAAATGTTCGCTGCTGGAAACTTTTTGAAGGTTTGGTTGGTTGATKTTTTTTTTTTTTTTTTAAAACCGGCCAGCAATTTAACAACACCCACAATGACTGCATATGCCTCGTAATCGTAGTTAATATTCTTTCCAAAATGTAATCTTTGACATGATCATTCAAGTCTTAGCCCACCTGTAGTAGTTCCTTCCAGATTACTGGTGTGGGGGACAGATCATCCAGCTAAGCTGGGGTGAGTACCGGGTGACATCTCTTCTGAACAGCGGTTGGTGCAAAGGGAGGTTYTAATGCTGATTGCTACCAGACAGGGTGCTGCAGCCTGATTTAGACAGCGACTGCTCTTGGCTCCCTTGGAGCTAAAGCAATAAGACTTTGATCAGATCAGTGGAGGTGTGAAGTTCTGCCTTGGCAAAGGAAGCATTAAGATGAGGATCTTTGGAGCTGCAGTCAATAGGCCATGCGTACACCTTTTTTTATCCTGCCCTCATGAGGATATAATAAATTAGTAACTGAAGGAAGCCTGTGGAGCAGTTAGATTCTTTAGTTGGATTACTTTCATTATTAGCTTGAATTTGTTTCTTATATCTTAATATCTCTCATACTGCAAATTATTTCTTGCTTTATCTTTGGACTCGTATTTGTCTAAGGAATTTCCTTCAATGCCAGTGCTTCTAAAGTTATTACTGAAACTTCTCAAGAGCAGCATACTTCAGCTGATTCTTGGAAAGCAGTGCGTGAATATACAGTTAGGTGGGAGGAAGCTTGGGGGTGTAGGAGTGTAGTCACAGTGGAAACCTCACTGCTCAACCAGCTAGAGAGTAACCGAGGAGCACCTCTGTTAGCTGTGTTCTTGAAGATTATACTAACAATCTTGTTTCAGGCTGATGCTCTTCCGCTTTTTTTGAATTATTACAGATCTGGGGAGACTGACAGTAGGACCAACAAAGCACAAAATCTGCATTATTTTGCAGTGTAATGTCCTCCATCTCTCTTCCCCCCCGCCCCCCGCAAGATTGAGATGATTGTAAATCAAAACTTGCAGAATATGCACAAGGGGAATATGTTTTAGTGCATAGAGTTGTATGAAAAAACTCCTAACGGTGTTGCAATACAGTAAGTTTTCTTCCRTGGAATTCCAGGTTTAGCCAACTTAATGAAAAGAGCCAAGCACTTTAAAACCAGTGTGTTAGGAAGGACTGGCAACAATAGAGATTGTTTGGTGAGCTTCAGTGGTGTTATTGCTGGCAACTTGGCCTCTTAAATGTTCTCCTCTCCTACCACCACCGTCTTTGTTTTCCCTCTGTTCTCCTTCAGAATTGCAAAACTCCAGAGTTGCCATTAGAGAAATCAGCTTATGGCTATCTGCTCCTCCAAGACCACCATTCACTCTATTAAATACTTTATGTTCATATTAAAATCAGCRCTGCTCTATTAAAAAAGGTCCTTTCTATGAAATCTCATATTTGAAGGGTTTTTTTTTTCTCTATTGGAAGGTTTTAAAGAGAAGTTTTATGAGAAATGTTGGCTAAAACTGCCTTTGAATTTTACATGTTCAATAGGAAATGAATTCATGAGAAAAATTTGGAGCTACAATTGGCATAAAATCCCAGCAGGAATTCTTGCCAGATTAATAAATATGCATTTCACAAGAGGCAAAATAAAATGAGTTGTAAAATTATATTCATGCTTTTACTGTGCATACTAGTGGGTTAAAAAATAGAAACTGGGTTAAACAAGTTTCTGAAACTTGCAAGTAGACTAGAATCAAAGCCATAAAGGGCAAATCAGTCATTCTTGTATGCAGTTATTATCGGAGGGTTTTTTTAAGGTTTTTGTAAAAGCCCTATTCACGCACGTCTGAAACTTCATAATTCACCAATCCATGGTGAAGACAGTGTTATGAAGCAGGAGTGTCTATTTAAAACAATCATAAGAAGGCTTTAGTTCTGGTCACTTTTCCTCAAAGTAGATGGATGTTGTAATGGCACAGGCAATTACTCTGCTGTTAGTGTCTGCCACGGGCTGTGTGCTTGAGTATATTTAAAATGAATTCTTAAGGGTGCTCTTTTTTGCAGGCTACAAAGTTGACCTGGGCCAGGCAGTATCATGACTGACTATCAGCGTCATGATTAACTAATATCTGAATAGTAGCTGTTAAAACTCAGAGGGAAGATGGGACAGTTGCTGAAACATGTTTTAACTAGTTTGTCTGTTGTTTTCCCATCAGTGGATAGCTGTGAAATTTACTGCAGGAGTTCCCCTGCCCAAGAGACACTGCCCCTTGTCTCTTGAATTATGCTCTGATCAGAGCAATGGCCTTAATAAAGCATTGCGTATCCCATCACAGACACTTGAGCCTTCCTGTCCTCTTTAAAGAGGAAAAAATCGAGCTAAGTTTTAGCTTTTCCTAAGTGGATGTATAGACATCTACATTTCATTTTTGCAGTGCTTCCAGTAATGGACTTAAAAAGTAAAGCATCTGTTTATGTGCTGTAAGAATCTCTGTGTAATAACCGCCCCGTTCCTAAGGACTGTGTAGAATGTCATGTTTGTCATATTTTAAGTAACACTTGACAAGTTACAACAGAATCTCAAAGAAACAAGGAATTTCAGTACTGGGTGTTTTGCATTTAATTCCACTTGCTCGGATAGCACTGAACAGATGCAGCCCGATTGTCATTCCGGGTTTGGAACGGGAATGCAGGGACGAGGCTATGCAGAAGTACGGCGAGTGTGAGCACCGGGTCGAGAGAAGACAGGGCAATGTGCCTGCAGGGTCTGTGCCCTTATCTGCTTAAACTGTGCTGCTGTGGAGGAGCTGGAAACACATGAAGTACTCACAATTAGTTGTGAGGGAAGGACATTTTTTGAGAAAGAAAGAAAGAGGGAAGGACATCTTCATTGTCTTATTTAATGCTCCTTGTATCATTTGTGCTTCTGTATTTGACAACACATTCTAAGTTCACCTCTAAAATTTGTCTAGAAATTGTTTAAGTCTACTATGCCAAGAGCTTGAATGTTCAGAGAGATCTGTTGCAAGGGCTGGAGGAAAGTTTAAACCAAACCTTGCCTGCTCCTAAACCCTACTGTGGACACAGGATCCCTTCTGGAACTTGTGGGTGAGATCTTCAAAAGCCATCACCATACAAAGAGCCAGTTGTGAAAATCAGGTGTGAAAGGAAGACTGTTAGGCACTTTGGATCATGAGGACGGGGGAGAAGGCGAATGACTGTTGAAGTGGATGGAGAAAGGTTAGGTGATGCTAATCACCAGCTGCATGGAAAGGATGACTGTTAGACGTGTAATTTCCTGACGGAGATGGGTCTCCTTGCTTCCAGTATCAGATGTTCTGATGTTTAATTTCACTCCCATGAGCTGTAGCACTGAAGCTGATGGAAATAGCTATGTAAGTAAAGTTCAGTGCAGGTGTAACTGTTTCTCTGAGCAGTCTTATGTTACTTTACATATGGGTCAGATCAGAGTGAATTCATTCTCCCTTGAAGGCAGGAATGAAAACACTGCATTCCTACAGAAATGCGGCCGTCGCTTTCAGACTTCAGAGCAGAAACCGGAGGCTGCTGGGCTCTTTGAGTACAAAAATGACATGCTTAATTCAGCTAAACTTAGATCAAAACCAGCGTCTGCTAAACTCATGTCAGGGTGCTCAGTTATTTCGATCTTCCCATTTCTATTAAATATGAACTATGCGCAAGACACAACACGGGATTTGAGGTGCAGAATGTACAGGCTGTATGTACAGACAATGCCTATGGACAGAGAAATAGAGAATTTAATTAATTTAGTGATTATTTTGGCAATACATGCATTTCCCCAATCAGTAAGCATGTATGCTRATAAAATACACTAAAAACAATAAGGAAAAGCTTAACTTAAAATCCCCCAAGGAAAACCTTTTGATCTGCGATATGGACAGTCCCATTATCTTTTACAAGCTCATTAAATTCATCAATAGCACGTGCTTAGTTTAAAATGTGACCAAGTATGGATGCAAATACCACGGTCGCATGGTGCGTCTGGTGAAACGCTGTCCCCTGTTAGCCCCCTAAAGCTCTACCCCCAGCGTGGCTTCGCCTCGGCCGGTTCCCACCCGTGCTCTTCTCGCTCTGATGACATTTATCCCACGCTAGCTGAGATGTTTGGGCCGTGCTGGTTTGGGGAGGAAAAGCTCCCAGGTGCTGCATCTTTTTCCAGAGCAGCTGGTACAGGTAGAAAGCTTTCGGGTTCAGCCTGTGCCAGCAGGACTTGCGCCCGCCAGCTGGTCTCTCCCTKAACTCCTACCAGCTGGTCTAATAAAAGATCTTACAAACCTCTCCCTCCAGACCTGTCTCCTTCCATTAGTGCCTCGGACACCGTGTTTTGATTGACTGCTTTCCGAAAGGATTAACGCTGGACCACTGGCATAAGAGCTGTCAGCGCCTTCTCCAGTGCCGAGTGGACTCTGACATTGGAGGTAAAGCGGTCAATAAGCAAACAGCTCGGCGCTAGCCGTGTCGCTGTCGGGAAAACAGGCGGTAGGTCCTTAACGCCGCTATCAGTCGCTCCCCAGTGGCAGTTACTGTTTTCCTATCGATAACAGGCATTAAATACCACATGCAAACCTGGAAACACGGAGCTATAAAACCTCCGGAGCCGTGCCACAGCCGTGAGACGAGGCTCACTCCTTCGGGCTAGCCAGCGCGGCAGGTTCCTCCTGCGGTGAGCCAACGAGCGGGGCGGCCCGCACGGCCCCGAAGGATGTAGCCCGTGTTTCCTGCCGCTCGCTGGGGCCTGGGGCCGCCCTTCCTCCGGAGCAAAGCTCCCCCCGGCAGGGCAGCGTGAAGAAGAGGGTCTTCACCCATCTCCCAAGGCTTTCGGAGGGTCTCCTGTGGTGGCCAGGCCGGGAGAGGGGCCTGGTCAACGCACCAGCCCTCGAGGCTCTGCGGGCAGCGAGCGCACCTCGGGATGGCCTCAACCCCCCAACACCGCCCCCGCAGCCAGGCGCCCAGCTCCCTGCGGACGCCCTTGTGCACGCAGCCGCAGACACAGGGGCGCAGGCAGCGCTGCGAGAGGAAGAGGAGCAGCGCCGCGGCGCTGAGCCAGGCCAGCAGGGCCGAGCCCGCCGCCTGCGCCAGCCCCAGCAGGCCCCAGGGCCCAGCGCACGGGAGGTGCGAGGACACYGGCACGAAGATCACCCGCGCCGCAGTGGCCCAGCATCTCACCAGCGGCAGCGCAGAGGGCCGCACAGGACGCGCTGGCGGCCCAGTCCATGGTGCACCGAGCCACGCCGCAGGCCCTGGCCACCCTCCCCGGCGCGGCCGCATCCCCGCCACGGAGGTGTCCGCGGCRGCAGAGGAGGAGGAGGAGGAAGGCGGCGAGGTCCGCCCTGCGCCGCCCACGCTGAGCGCGGCCCGAGCCCGCCCGGGAGGGCTGGGCGGTCCCCGCAGGAGGCTCCTGGCAGGCGAGGCATGGCGTCAGCACTGGGAGCCCCGGGGGGTCGGGACGCCCGGGTGGGCAGCTGCCGCCGGGGGTGCCGGGGAGGCAGGTCTCCTCCGGGCCGGGTKCCCGCTGCCCTGTGCCCGACCTCGCTCCGCGGCCTCCCACAGCTCCCACCMCTCGCTGCCAAAGGCCGAGGGAAGCGGGCCCGAGAGGAGGAGCACGCTTTTGGGACCCTGCTCACAACGCCGGGAAATGGCGGCTCTCCCTGGGGTGCGGCAGCTCGGCCGGTTCCCCACATCCCTCCCGGTGATCCCACCGGAGGCGCGAGCGCAGCCCACCCCCGCGCACGGCGGGGATGCCGAGCGCCGGCCTGTTCCCAGCCTGTGGCGCTGGGTTGAGTGTCCCAGCTGCCGGCTTACGGGAGAAGTAAAACATCCTCCCGAGATGCCGTGAGGGGCTCTGATTCCCACCATGACACTCGGGGCCGGTGGTCCTGCTGGAGCCTGGAGCTGGCAGCTCGCGCAGCCGCACAGGCCGCACTGCTCGGGCACTTGCAGCTCTGCTGCCGCAGCTGGCAAGTGCATTTTTAAAAATGCCGTTGTTTTCTTCACTGTTTCCAGCTTCCTCCTCACCTGGAGATCTGTTTCCAGCTTCCTCCTCACCTGGAGATAAGGAGAGAAGCGAGGAGCCAGGAGCGAGCAGCGAGAGAGGGACGGCCACCCTCTGAAAGGCTTTCTTGTCCCGTCAGCCCCTTTTCACCAAGGGCGAAAGCTTTACGTATATTTTGTATTTCTATATATTCTGTATTTCCCTGCAAAGGCACTCCTTGGATGCAGWGTGTCTTCTGGCACTCATTTTTGGCATCTTTTTAGTCCGCTGGGACTTGTTCCTCTAACATTTCCCACGCTCGTCTGACCCAAACGTACACCGACGTGGAGAGGGACGGGGCGCCTGGAGGAAATGCTGCGTCTTTTAGTGCAAAATGCTGTGGTCGGGCTCCTCTTCTTGGAGCGCCGTTGGCTCAGAAACCTGTGGATGTAGCTGTGGCACGTGAAAGGCAGCGATGGGCTCGGGGGAGCACTGGGAAGTGTCTGAGCTGCTCATTTTAGCTCCTTTGGAAAGGCCGCAGCTGGGAGGTGGCCACAGTGCGATTTGCCTCGCAGAGAGCGTTTTTGCGTGGCAGAGGGCTGGTGCAAAAGGGCTTAACAACAGCCTGTGCTTTTAGGTGGGATAATGAGCTAGTGATGCAACTTTCCTGGAGACACTGCGCATCCTTCTTGGTATGTTTTCTTTACACCAAGGCGGGATGTCCGTGAGTTTGCTGGGATAAAAGGAGGACATTTTTCAGGTCAAGATGCTGCAAGGCTGCACCTGRACTCCAGGTCAGGGTCACCACCTATTTTGGTATCAAAAGCAGCTACAGTTACGGAGTTCATAGTGTGGTACTTGATGTTGCTAATCTGCATGCCTCTTAGTTACAGCCTGCGCGCACTAATTAGCTTTACTCGCACAGAATGGGAAGCCCTTAGACCTTCCGTGAAGTTGTTAGTGCCAGGATTTTATAGATAACATTAGCGTCTGCAGAGTTTACCCAAGGTAATTTATGTTCTGTTTGCAACTGAAGGAAAACTCTCAGATGTTTGACATCATAAAACAGTAAAACAGGGAGATTTATTACCAGGGCAGAGAGAACAGGGCCCTTGAGCTGCTTTGTTTATCATTAAATGTGGGGTTAACCAGAGGTGCACATGTGCCTCCCATATTTTTCGGTTTGGTTTCCCTCCTGTGCTGCTCCTTGGCAGGGTTTGCAGCATAGGGGAAGGCCTGGGCGCYGTGGCACAAGTTCCTTGGACTCTGGAGTGTGAGGATTATATTTGTACACCCAAAGGATATTTATCTCCTTCCTGAGCTACCATTAATGGAGAAGAAACATGGGCAGCCAAACTCTCAGTGAAGCCATAATTTTTCCGGGAAAGAGAAATACAGGAAATTACATCGGATGAGACCTGCAGACAAAAAAAAAATACATTAAAGAATTTTGGAAAAAGGGAGGGATTTGTCCCAAAAGAGAGAGCACCAGAAGACACGGCCGGGCGCAGGTGGAGTTGGAGCTCCCTTGCTCCTCGGGCACTGGGTGGTGGTGGAGAGGAGCTGGGAGCAAACCCGGCCCCGGGGGGCTCTGAGCATTTCACGGGGGTTTGCAGGGACACGCTGCTGCCCTGGCGGCTCTGCGGCCGGCAYGGAGAGCGGCCTCCCCACACCTCCCCACGCCGGGGGAACGTMTGGCTCGGCCCGGCCGGCAGATGCTGCTCGTGGCTTTACATTCGCACGAAGGTGCCTGCGCTGGATGGCCTGGTCATGAACTCAGGGTTAAACTTAATCCAGATTAAGAGACAATCCGTCAAACTGGCAGGGACTGACGTGTGGTTTCCCTGCCGGGTGAGCATGGGGTATTTTATCTAACCAGTTCCCTAGCGATGCAGGGCCTGGGTGCCTTGGGATGCTCCCTGTCCTGCCTGCTCTGGTTACGCAGCTTGTGGYGTGTCACCACCGCTCTTCGCTTTGCCTCATTTGCCCGTGGCCACGGGTGCGTGGGGCACGCCGAATAGCTGTTCCCCGAGAGCCTCCAGAGCTCGGCATCTGCCATGGGCTCGTCTGGAAGGGCAGGGGACTTGCTTCGACGGGCCGATGGTCCCTTCCTCCCTCTCGCGGGATGTGGGCCCTGAGGAGAGGATCCGCAGCGGTCCGGCCCGAGGGGGCTGTCTGTCTGTCTGTCTGTCTGCCCCGGGATGGCCGTGGGCAGGAGGGGGCCTTCGGGGCGGTTCCTCGCTGGGGTCGGCCTGCGAGCAGAAGGAGAAGCACCGTTAGCRTCAGGCTGGTCTGCCGGCGCTGGAGCGGGGCGCGGGCGGCCRTGTGCTGCCGGGCACCCCCGGAGAGGACGGGGAGGCAGCGTGCTGCGCCCGGCCCGGCCGGGAAAGCGGGGCCCTGGGACCGGCTGCGAGGCCTCGGGCTCTACAAAGCCTCGGCTTTCCTTTAGCTTTTTCCACTCTCTCCTCTCTAAGCACCTCCCTTGGAGGACACCTCAGCAGACACGTTTTGGTTAAGAAGGAGGGGAAACAAAGGCAGAGGTGTTAGCRGGGACGATGCCGAAGCAGCTGCCCATCATCCTCCAGCACGGCACAGGGAGGGCAAGTTTGTCCTGCAGGATATAGGGAAGCTGGAGTGGAGAGAGTGGAAAAGCAGGTAAAGCCACCAAAAAAGCCTGGTGTAAACCAGCAGCTCAGTGAAGTGCTCTTCTCCTGGGAGGTCCAAGCCCCAAGAAAAGCCCTAGCAGGGAGGTGAAGGGCTGATGAGCCTCAGCACCAACAAGGGAAACCAGCTAATTGGCATCACCTGGGCAGCCAAGGGGGTTGATCAGCAAAGCCTTCAAGAGCTGGTGGCCCCCCCCCTGGCCCTCAGTGCTCCCAGGTGTGGTGCAGAGGGGAGCTGGGGCAGGAGACATGTGCTGGGTTGAAAGCCCTGAGCAGCAGGACAGGACGTGAGTTAAAACACWGTTACTGAGCCCCTCTTTCCTGAGCGAGGAGGAGAGGGAGGGTGTTTGGTGGTATGGGAGAGGCTGTTGGGGGTCCCTCTGGTGTGAGCTTCCCGTGTGCCTCATCCTTAAGGGCTTTAAATGATGATTTCTGCACTTAGCATGTGATTCCTCTGGCTGCTGGAGTAAGAGTGTGCAGTCTCTGGGAACGTTTTCTGTTAACTAATTACTGCTTGTTGCTGCTCGGAAGTGTAAGAGCACAACTGCAACCTAGTAGCGTTGCTTGTGTGAAATAACCCCTATTCACAGCCGCGGTGATGTGAAGGCTGGGGGGGGGTACCGGCTGTGCGTGGTACCCGTCTTCTGCAACTCGGGGAGGGCAGAAACCCCCCTGTTTTGCACCTTTTTGTCTGGCAAAGTCCCGTGCTCCCCTGCTCGGTGATGGGTGGCTCTGGCAAGCGGAAGGCCGAGGCTCCCGTGCTGTCTCCTGGGGAAGCCGGGGGACCTCTGGTAGCCAGCGAGGGATTTTCAGCAGCACCAACGTGCTTCCTCTTGAAATTACTCTTTGAGTGTGCCAGGCAGAAGCTGTGCTGCTCTGGATGAGGGCGTAAGCATCTGGCTAAGTTAAGCTTGCTTGAATTTGAGGCCTTGAGTTATATGGGCATAGCCTAAAAAGCTCACGGGCTTTGCCTTACGGTGTCTGGCTGGTTAAAACAGCTGGGACGCATCTTCCTCGCCAGTCAGCGCATGTGAGGAAACATCAAGGAAGTAATTAACCTGCCAGGCTGCTTAAAAATAGAGAGAGATTCCTCGTTATTAAATATGGGACACGTTTCCTGTCTCTTTTCCTCTTTTTAGTTTAGAAAAGGTGGAAAGCTGATGGGGAGAAGAGGGAAAATCTGTGCCTCTGACTAGAGGACTAATAGCTGACAGCCAAGCTGCTGTGATTTATAGCGGGGTGATTTTCCAGCTGCTGTAGTTTGTGTTAGCGCAAATGAAAATTGATGGCAGCTTGCACAAATAGTCTGTGCGGCGGGGAGCGGGCACATGTTGGCCGCAGCCGCTTCTCCAGGGCCCGGGCTGGTCCACGGCGAGTGCCGGAGCGTGGGAAGGCCGCGGAGGGGTGCGAGTGGGAGGCAGAGCCCAGCGTGCACGTGGGGCAGGTGGGGGAAATCTGTGGTCCTCAGTCTTTGCCCCCTCTTAGCAACCCAAACGCCTCGTTCGCCTGCCGTTGGAGGTGCCCTGAGCCCTGTCCGKGGCCGGTGCTGCACCAGCATGGAGGGATCTGCGGGAAAATGCTCCGTGGCCGTCGGATCAATGGAGGGGCGGCGTTTAGGGGAGCATTAATGAAGTGCATGGGGAGAGCATTTAGCAAACACGATGCAAAAAGTTAATGAAGCCTCTCTGATGTGACGGGGGTAGCCAGGAGGAGCCGCGGCGCGGGGACCTGCCACCGCCGCCCCGGCCCTGGTGCTGGGTTTCACCCCTCGGAGCCGCCGGGAGCCTCCTGCCACCAAGCCCGCACTGAAACGGCGGCGTATGGTCCCCACCCGAGGCCTTATGCCCTCTTTAAGGCGCTCTTAATTTTTCATTGGATTTTTTTTCTTGGCTCAAGCTGTGAGGGAAGGAGGCTTTTATTCTAATGTGGTTTATTTTCAATAATTAAGAAGGATAATAAGACAATTACTGGCAAAGTACRTTGCTTATAGCCTAAATATTCTTTGTTTTAAGGTTTTCCCCAGTGCCAGGGTTCTTCAGTGGTCCTCATTAGGAAATACAACACACGCCCGTCTTCGAGAAGTGGCAGCGAGCGGAACGGAGCCTAGTGGGAAAATTCTAAAATATTTAAATATAAATTATTTACCTCCAAAGTTTGCTCTTTGAATTCATCCTGCCATGGTACCTGACTAATTATCATGTTATCAAAGGAGTGTGCAAACCTGTAAGCCTCGGTGTTTGGAGTGGTTTGACAGATAAGCCTTTCTGACTGAAACGGATGTAACTTGGCTATTATGAGTCTGGTTCTCTTTTGAATTACTATTTTTTTTAACTAAYAGTCTGTTTTATGTAAACCTCTCGGAGATTAGGAGTTGATTTCAAAGATCATCCTCCATAAAGTCTCTTGATCATATTTTATGGCTCCTGTGACTCATGGGTGTAATCTTGTATCCCTAGGATATTTATGACATGTTCGCGTAATTCCCCGTGGTAGCTAATCTCAGTTCTGTACCTTAAAAATATTAAAATATCTTTAAAGCAGGGCTGGTAAAAAAGCAACTTTTACAGCCAATCTTCAGCTCCAATTGCTCCTGCTGGGGAAGTCATAATGATGAATTTGTGACATAATTTCTGCGGCAACATGCTGGGATTTCATAAATGGGGATGGTGATTATAGAGCAGGATCAGGTGAAGCTGGATTGTGATGGAAAAAGCCCCAATTCAAATGCAAATTGTTCAATAATGGCATAGGGGATACCAGAAATTACTGGCAATTTATTTTATTTGGGGTAAGCTCCTCATTCAGGCTTCTCCCGTTGGAAAGTCACTCTTTTAAGGAAGCGAGCAAAAGAAATGCCTGGGGAAGGAATCTCTCTCCTCTTCAGAGACCAAAATTGTTCTAATTTAATAATAATTAATCAGTTAGTGTAATTAATAACAATGTTTTATATTTCTGTGATTCCTCCCATTCGAGACACTCAAGTGCTTCCAAGTCTCATTGCTTCCACCTTAGCGCTCCCTGTAAGCAAAATCATGTAATTTGCCCCATTTTCTGGAGAAGGGGAGGAGTGCATGCCAGGCAGAGAGGTTAAATGATTTGCCCAGGGTCACAGGGGGAGCTGGAGTCGGGACAGATCTGCATTTCAAAGATGAGCCCCTGCCCGGTTGGGTTTTAGCTGCCTGGCAGTTTGCCTGGTGGCATCTCCTGCAGCCTCAAACGCATCGGGCAGTTTTGCGCTGCCCGACACACGACGCTGGAAATGGGAGCGAGCGGCGCTGGTACAGTTGTTGGCAAGCCCCGTGGGTACACGTCAGCAGTGAAACCAGCCGAATTGGCTGTTAGATGGTTGTTATTGCTGAAATTAGAAGCTAGTTTGGTTTTTGTTTTTTCTTCCCTTTTTTTCCCCCCCAAATAGCTTGGAATTTAAACTGTTTAGCTGAGGATTAAACTAATTGCTTGTGTAAAACGCTGTTCCCACACCATCTAGTGTACATCTGTTAGGTGGGGAGGGATAACTGAGCCAGTTGCCAGATGGTCGCTTGGATTTGGGTGGCCAGGAGCCAAGTAGCTGCCAGTTGGCGGTTTGCGGGGCTCTCGCGGAGAAGTCACGCTACGTGCACATGCCCCTCGGTTACTCCTCTCTGCCTTAATGAAGGTGCTGGCTAATGCAATAAAGCAGCCGTTAGCCCCCTCCCCAGAAGCGGCCGAGTTTGTAAGTCTGATTTGTCCGACTGAAGGCGGCTTTTCCAGGAGCTCGCGTTGTCGGCACGCTACGTGTGCAAAGGTGCTTTCTCAAACGTGCAAGTTGCTCAGCGCCGTGCCCACCGATCGCCTGTTTTCACTCCGTGATAGGAAGATGTGATTGCGACAAAACCACTATTTGAAAGCGTTTTCGCCCTTATTGCTAGCAGCTTGAGGGACTTCACTGCTTAGCCTTAATGATTGAATGGCACATACATAGCACACGTTGGCTGGCATCACCATGCACCATTTTAAAATTTGTCAACCAAGCAGTTTATATACCATGCCTTCTGCTTTTTGCTTTTTTTGAAAGCATGCAGAATTTAGCCATGCTTGAGGGAAGATATGGTCCTGCCCTGCTGGATGGAAGGGTTACGCTGGGCTCCCGAAAGGCTGCTGGTAGCAGGTTAGAGCAGCTGCCCTCGCTCCAAGCGTGGAGCGGGAATAGCCGCGTGGCCCAGCTGGCCGGCAGTGCTCTGGTGCTGGGTCAGCTGGTGACTCACTTGCAGGTACGGTGCAACAAGGCAGTGTCCGAACTGCTGGCCAGGTTAGACTATTTTGCACTTAAACTTTGCACAAGCAAGTTTCCCTTTTCAGGGATCAGATCTTTGCCTATGAGCCATTAAAATGCAAAGCTGTGGTAGGAAGGGGAAGATCTGGGAGCAAATACAGTCCTACACTACTGTTCCTTTTTGACAGGGAGTGTATTCACCGAGAAAGATTAGGTTTATATAATGTGTGTTTTAAGCTAAATGCTGCGGTGTGAATAACTGGATCCACTGCAGCGTGAGTACTAGGTAATGACGCTGCTGCTTTTCTTTTGAGCTGACTTGAGCGCAGGAATGCGCACAGATCTGTCCGGGTGAAATGCTGGTCAGGAAAATTACTAAGGAAAGCCAGGGATGTGTTTGGAGATGACTACAAAATTGATTACCAAGAGCTCCTGAGAGCCAGAGCTTCACCTGGAGTCTGCGGGCAGTTTCCCACTGAATGGGGTGGGTTTTGCATGCAGAAGCTTCCTTCGTCTGGGGCGTTTCTTCTGCGTGCCCCTGCCAGGGGGAAGGTGAGGGGCAGGCTGGGATGGCAGCACCCGCTTGGAGGCGAGGTGCTGAAAATGGGGCTTTTGTCGGAGGAAAGTCAGCGATGGTTTCCTGTCGCTCTGTAAGCACGATGGAGTGACAGCACCTCCAAAACCATCGGCGCGGGGGCTGGACCACAGCACCATGCTCCTGACCCTTGACTGCCGGCTGATCCCGTGCCTGGAGCCAGCGGGAAATCCTTGCTCCTCCCTGGCGCTGCAAGGGGAAGCCTGACTTGCCAAACACACTTGGATCTGAGGATTTGGGAGATCACTCGCAAATGGGGAGGAGGGAGCCGGCAGGAGCCTGTGACCGCGGGCTTTTGGGGGCCGCTTTTGACTGTGCGCAGGCGATTTCCCCACCTGTGCTCAGAGCAGGGGATGGGGCCTTTTTCTGGTGGCAGCGCAGCATGGAGGGGGTGGCAGCATCTCTGGCCTGGCATCACCTGGGGGTGACCAAGCCCACTTCGATTCATGTCAGGAAAAAGTCCCTTTTTTTAAGTTGCTAAGTGAAAAGCTACTTCCTGTAGTGGGTAATTACCAACTTGTCGAGGTTTGTCTGGTGTGCAACAACAGGGAAATAATGTAGCAGCTAATGAATATTGCCTGCTGCCGTAACCTAGTACCTCTCTGCCCAGGATATAGACTAAACCATTTGGCCCTGTTAGTGATGGTGTTAAATAGACTTCATAGCAATTGCTACCGCTCTCAGAGATGGCTTGCTCTTTAAGAGAAGGAGTTTGAGGGGCAGAAGTGGGATGTGGGCCTCCGGGGCTGGGTGAGGACCTGTGCAGCGCTTGTGAACGTACCTGGGGCTGGCTGTGCTCACAGGTGAAAATCCTGGCATTGCAAAGCGGTTTTCACTGCGAGGAGCTGGGACCTGCCCTGGGCAGATGGAGATGAGTCCTTCGCTCTATGCCTGGAGAAGGGTTTGGTCAAGTTGGGCCTGTGCCTTGATACAGGAGCTTCCAGTGCTGCTTAGATTAGTGCTGCAGGAGCATTGCCTTGATAAATCTGGAGAAATCTGAATTAAATCCATTGCCTTCCACCCCATCTTCCATCTTCATGCCTGTGCTGTATTCAGAAGCAGCTGGGCTGGCTCCCAGTGAGCTGGCCCAACGGCACGAGCAGGCCAGGGCTAGGCAAGCCGTTGCGTGCCTCTTCGTGTCTCCCTGCGCTGTGTGGTTTTGCTGGTCCATTGGCCACAGACAGGGCTGTGGTCCCACAGCGCTGTGCAATGCACATGCAACGCAGCAGAGCCCTGGTGTAGGGGCTCGCTGGGATGTGTGGTGTCATTTTGAGTATTTCTACAGCTCCTAGCACAACTAGGACTAGGATGCAGGAACTGCAGGCGCCCTGTATAAATGTGGGAAATAGCCCCTGTCCTGCAGAGCTTGCTTTTGTTCTCTCCTGGCTTGCCATGCCACGCTTGGGCTCATTGCAAGCTTTCTCTGTGAGCCCCTGAACGTGCCTCTTGCTAAGCATGAGAGCGTGCTGGGAAGTGGCTTCCTCCAGGCAGGAGGTTGCATGGGATGAGAATAGCGCACAGCTATATACGGAGATGTTTGCGTGGCAGTGAAAACCCATGTCCTTTTCCTCCTCCTCTGGAGGAATGGGGTGTTCCCTGCCAAAGCTCTGCTCTCTGGAGGGATGATGTCCTGTGCTGGGAGCCTGGTGCCAGGAGCAGGCAGCTGCCTGCGCTATCATGCTGCCATGGGCAGCCCCAGGAGATGGGGGGCAGTGATGCCTTCTCCCCTTGCTCCAGCTTTGATGTGAAAAGTCTTCTAAGAAGTATGCCCAAATACTTAGAGTTTGTGAGGGGACTGGGGGAGGGAGGAACAGGGTCTCTGGGTATCTGTAGCCTGTTCTCTTCTGGCGATGTTCTCACTCCTCATCTGCCCCAGCCCCAGTGTGTCATGGAGCTGGTTTATGGATATGCTGTTGGGTGTTGCAGGCTTCCTCCTCCCCAGCAGCCTGTTGCAGCACCCCAGACTTTGGTTGTATCCCTGGACCTCCTGGCAGCCCTCCTTCGGCTTAGCCCCGTGGTGCCCTTCTGGTTGATGCCTGCTTGGCTTCCTGGGCTGGCTGCCCGCTGTTCCGGCAGGTGTATAGCGCAGGAGGATGCGATGCAGGTGCGTGGCACTGGAGAAGGGGTTGTGGATGGACTTGGCGGTGAGCTTTGCCTGCTGAGTATTTATAGGGATGCGGATAAGGCCTTTGCTGAAATTCCTGAGGAATATATAGTGGAAAATAGCATGCTGACTTGAAGGGGGGGGGGAGGGGGGGAAGCAGTACAGCAAAATGTGCCCTGAACAGGACCCATCGATAGTGCTGTGCTGCTGCTTGGATGTTCAAAGGGAAGGGCCCAGAGGCTAACCTTGAAGGAATATTAGATATATCACCAAGTCAATACATGTGGATGTGCAAACTCCAACGCTGTCACCCTCTGACCTGCACATCCTCAGGAAAGGATCTGGTGTGTTTTTGTCCTCAGAAGTATTCCTAAGAAATGGGGGATGAAAAGTGAAGCAAGTCTTTGTTTTTTTTTTAAGGATGAATCAGAGAGATAAAGGCAAACCAAGATGCTGAGAGGTGCACATATGGAAGCAGCTCCTTTATTGAAATTACAGGCACACAAATCCAGAAAAGCCTTGTGGGTTGGGTCTAAGAAGCTTACCAAAATCGGCACCTAATCAGCATGATCCCTCCTTGCCCGGGCTCTGGGGAACTGACCTTCAGAAACCTGGGGCTGGGATGAGCGCGGCAATCCCTGAGGCCGCACAGCACGCGAGGGTCACTGCTGAGTCCCCGCTCTGTGGGGTGTGATGCAGTGCAGAAATACAAAGGGAATGGGCAAGGGCTGAGTAAAACCCCAAAACATTTGGTGTCCCAATTTCCCAAGACAAAGCTGAGCTGTGGTGCTTACAGACCCTGTGAGAGGTGCCTTTGGAAATGACAGTGTGAAACGTTTCCTTTGATTTCCTGACCTGTCTGTTGCATTTTTAGGAGAGCTGTGTTCTCACCTCGTCTAGAAGTTTGGGTTTACTGAGGCCTTTTTGCAGAGTGGATCCTGGCATGTTGCAAAAGCCCTGCACAGCTTGGAAATGTGGGCTGCTGTTAGGACAGTGTGTGGCTTTGCAGGGAGCCCTCCCGCTGCGCAGAGCTGCCTCACTCTTTTGCACATCGAAGTCATTAACGTGCAAGGAAATTTGGGACATCATCACTCAACTCGGTGTCTTCCATGTAATGGTTTGTCTCAATTTCTCTGGGTTCATTTGAAACATGTTTAGGGATCAAATGAGAAATGAAGCGGGATCAGAATTAGCCAAAGGGAAGCTCCTGTTTACGTGCATACACTGGAGACCATTTTTTCTGGCAATGGAGAAATGCATGTGTAGTAGAAAGCAGTCTGGGCAAAGAACATGCCCTGAAAGTGATTCCAGCTCTGTCTTAGGGATGTGCCTTGCATTTTGCATAAACTGAGCTTGGGCCAAGATGCTCTGCATGTTGGAATATAGCTTCGTGAGCACGTTCAAATGAGAGACTAGTATTAGTAGGCACTCTCTCTTCAATTTATGCTAAAAGCCAACAGATGGGGGAAGTAAATGCCAGGAAACTAGGCCCCTGATCAGGTGGCTTTAGCTGTGCTCATACTCTATTTAGACAATAGGCTGCATTGCATATTTGGAGGCTGATCTTGTGAAAATGAAACCCTGCTGGTGCTAACCCACAGAGGCTTTGCACACTGGGAAAATGGCCAAATTCCTCTGGAAAATGGTGAACCTCCAGCTGGGGGAATAAATGAAAATTCACTTTTGCCAAAAAGCAGAGTTTCATTTTTTTGCATGACAAAGAGTGGCTCTTGCTGGTGGAGATTCCCTCGCCTGCCTCCTGGTCTTGCACACGTGCAGGAAGAAGCCCACAATGATCAAATACATGAAATAATGGCTGCAGGGAAGAGTAACTTTCTCCCTGCATCTACTAGGACCAAGGTGAGAAGTCAGGGGTTGGGCTGCAGCAGGAATAGGCAGGTTTCCTGCTCAGAAACCCTTCCTACATGTAAGGTGTTGCCAGGGACTGGATTGCCCAGGGCATCTCTGGCAGTGGAGATTTTGGGGAATGGTGTAGATAAGTATGTTTGCAGTGATTCAGGCTTACATGGTCTGTCTTGAGGTGGGGGAACAGCCTAGGGCACCTCTTCTAGCTCCATTTCCTATGATTTCTGAGACATACTCCTCAAACTGGCTATTGCTTGCGCTCGGTTGCTGGAGGAGATGGCTGGCTGCACAGGTCCTGCCCCGGCCGGCTGGCCTTGGCCTGGGGGCTTGCTTTGCCTCCCGGAAACCTCCATCGTGGTGCTGTGTTCGCACCTAGACCTGGCTTGGTTTTGGCCCTTCACTGGATCTTTCTCTCCCTCTGAAGTGAGACTAGGCTTTTGCTCTTCGTACCAGCTGTGTACATGAGCACCCGTTTGCTCAGGCTGTCTTCAAGGAGACCAAATTCACAAGGACCACGTGTGAGAGGCAAGGTCTCTAGAGGGCAACAGCTCCTCAGTCCTCCATGGGTCAAGACTTTCAGGGAGTTTTGACCCAAATGATTTTCCCTGACCAGTTTTCTTAAGACTCCTGATTTCCCACGCTTTCTGGAGCGAGTGTGTGTTTCCCCTGCGTTAGCTTAGCTCCTCTCCTTCCCTGGCACAGAGTGCAGGATTTGTGCTATTAGCACAAGCAGGATAACCAAGCAACTCATACGCATGCGGTGATCCAGGTGTGATTTTTTTTTTTTTGTTTTGTGAAGTGCGCTAAGAACATTTGAAGGATCCTGCTCTCGCAGCAGAGGTGTCTGCCTGTTTCAGAGTAGGAACCTGATCAAAGCACTCTTGTAAAGCCTCACGCTATTATTTTCTTCAATAGCTCTGTGGTTAAGTTCCTTGACAATATCTCTTAGCTAAACTGACTGGTAATCACAACGGGAGCAAGCGAGAAAGCCAGTTTATCTTCAAATGCAATAATCATGTGCAGAAGAAAAATAACTCRGCATGATGCTGTGCCATATTTTGCTGCCTTGCCTAAGGAGAGCTCGCAAGGAGATGGACGGCAGGATGGGTATGCTGCTGTGGTGGTGGAGAGACCCGTTTGTCTCAAGATCTGGCCTTTGTCCTTGGCGCTAGATTTTAATTTATACTTATGGTGAAACAGGAGGAACTCGGGATCTTTGTGGTTTCTAACATGAAATGGAAAAAGTGATCTGGGGATATTTTTTACACTTGATCCCATGTCTGTCTGGAAGGAGCTGTAATGGGGTGTGTCAGGGAAAATCTGCCCAGTGTAAAAGGTGAACAGTATTTGGGCTTAAACGTTGAACTTCCTCAAACTGTGTTATGGTTCTTCATGACAAATAACACACAGAACAATTTCTCTCTTGGGGACCAGTAAACGGCAGTGCTGTAGCCAGGGGTAACTGGAGTCTATATGCTCCTAATTCGGGTGCCCAGCAGTTACCTGCTGCTTGTACAGCTCCAACAGGCGAGTTTACCCAATTATGTTTTTGCCCCCGGTCATGTAAGTTTGCACACTCACTTTAAAAGCCGATGTCGGGGGACTCCTGGCAGGAGATGGAGGAGCCTGGTGCCATCGGCCCACAGAGGAGTGTGTGGAGCATCCCCGGGAGGCGGCCGCATGGGATCTCCCCTTGCCTCCCCTCTTCGCGTGGTCGCTGCTGGGGCAGCACATGGGATGTGCAGCGCCGAGCACCAGGCGTCGGAGCGGGTCCCTGGCCGCCGAGGGTGCCGCCGGGCTCACGGCGCTGAGCCCGGCTCCTGCCGCCGGGACTCGCCTTGCAGCTGTGCCGCTGGCTTTGGGGACAGCACGGCTGCATTTAACAAATATGGGCTGTAAGGAGAAATGAGAACATCTTTAACCATCCCGGAGAGATTTGGGTCGTGCTTATGACTTGAATGTTTACTTGATGAACAGTGAATTGATGCATTTCCCCCCCCCCCCTTCCCCCTCCCAGCCCTTGGGAACCACTTGTGAAATGAATAGCAATTGTTCTCTGCTCAATTAGTCATATATAAGTGAATGCCTCGTGGTCGCTGTCCCCAGAATGGTGTGTAATTGAGGCATTTAACCGATGGCTACACCAGAAGGATCTCACTTTCTTTGCATGGCAAAGTATGGTGAAAAGACACAATGAGCGCTAAGTTGTCCTCGGCCTCTCGAGAGGAAGCGTGCAGCCGCTGTATGGGACGCTATTGAACCGAGCGCGGCGCTCTTGAAACATATTGAGCTTATTAGAAGTGCATGTTGACTCCGGGACTTCAGTCTGACTGCGTGGCAAAACAGTTAGGCCAACGAATATGTGATAATGTTTTTTATAAATGTGATAATTAGATAAAAGAAGGGGGAGTTGGAGTTTAGACTTGAAGACACTAATTAAATTCACATTGACAAATCAACATATTGGTCTCATATGGATTAAAGCAGCCCTGAAATGCTTCTTTTGTTTAGATTACACTAATTAAATTCACACATTTTGCCAATCCACAACAGTTACCTTAAAACGCAGAAGGCAAAAGCTAAAGCTTTGAAATGCACTTCAATGAATGGGGCTGAATCGGAGCTAATAGCTGAGAATTTTAAGAAACTTGGGGGCTAATAATTTGTGAGAATTTCAAACCCTCGCAACAAAACGCTGTCAGAATGATGCATGCTTTTACTTAAACGCTGAGTGCTTAACTGCAGTTTTAAATTATGCTCAGTGATGAGGTAATAAAGTATTTCAGTAAATATGTCTCGGAGGAGAACTTGGGAGGGAAAAAACACATATATTCCCAGTAACTGGGCTGTTCAGGTCAGTATTTAAAAACCATAGGTCACACGTCGGAGAATTATGGCCTGCTGCCGGCAATATTTTTGGAAGTTAGGACTTCATAAATACATCAACTACTCTATGCAGGGCCGCCCCACAGCAGCCGCGGCGCAGAAGCCAGGGGATATTAGTTATAAAAGATGGAGCTAATATTTGTGTTCCTGCAATGGCGAGTTTCTGTGGGTTTAAATCTTAAAACACTGCTCGTTGATGCATGTTGACCAGAAATGAGAGAGGTAGCATTGAACCGGGTGCACATAAGCATGGAGCCAGCTTTCAGGCCACTGGGCCACCATGCGAGGAGCCTGGATATGGGGGTCAGCCCCACCAGTCCGTATTTGCAGGGTGGTGCACGCCTTGGGAGGATGCTTCTGGGGCTGCGGGCTGGCACACAGCACCCCTTTCCACCGCCAGCCCAGCCGGGTCCCTGCTGCAGCCCGGAGCAGCAGGCATGTCCCCCATGAGCATCGCGGCGCTGCGTTTTTGCCCTGCACGGTCCGGAGCACCCATATCTTTTATCTTTAAGCATGAAATCCCAGTGCTGGTGTCATCTGCGTTGTCTCTAAAGCACGAGGTGCGAGGCCGCCGCAATAATCCTGAGTCATCGCCATCTAGTCATTAGCAGAATATTCTATTTTCTGTCAGTAAACACAATTTAAGCACTTAGCAGTTAAGCTTCTTAAGATTCATAGCTGATGAGGGAGCAATTAGGGCAGGATTTTAATGAATACACACCAACTCGGGGGTTCCCGCCAGGAAGGCAGGCTGGCATCGCCAGCTGAATTCAGAGTGCTGCGCGGGCCCACGCATGGCAGCAAAACACGGTTAAACAGGAGCGCTTCACCTGGGGATAATTTTATTACTTTTTGCCCCATTATCTGCTTAAAATCCGCCTGTCTAACAGGTGCCTGGCCCAACTGCCATCCTTGGCCGCGCCTGTAACCGGCCGGGTCGGTGGAGTTTCGAGCGCAAGCGGAGTGGCCCTGTTGCGATGACTTACTGTCTTTCCTTTGTCACAGAAGCCCTTTTTGTCCATGCTTCTCCAGAAGGTTTGATTAAGAGGTCTGGCATGGGGAAGGATGTGAGGCTTTATTTAAATGCAGGCTGCACTTCTAATTTTTTTTTTTT
>PTFA01000051.1:1608220-1624491 GCA_003342895.1 Casuarius casuarius | reverse complement strand
CCCGCCCCTGGTGTTCACTGGTGCTCATCTGCAAGAGCCCACAGTCAGCAGAAATATACTGCTTTAAACTGTTGCAGCCTGCTGAGTAGCACCTACTGGTACCTGCCATCTTCAAACTACTTTACAGATGTTAATTAATTAATCCTGCCTAATTTGATCTGTTTGTCAATGACTCGCACTTGCTCTTCCCCAGCCAAGCTGGAGAGTGGGGTAGGTTGTTGCTGGATGCGCAAGGTGAGGTCCTGGGAATCGTCTGATAGCTGCTGTTGTTTTGGGGGGGGGGGAATATCATTTCATTGCAATAACACTTCTGTCAGCCATCTCTGCCTGAGGTGTGGTTTCTGGTTTGCTCCTGCCCCACGGAGCCCCCGGCTGGGATGCCCCCATGGTGCTGGTGCAGAGACTGGCTCTGAGGGTCACAGGGCCCCAGTTCCCAGCGGGGAGGTGACGCTGGCTGCCTGGGTTGGATCCAGCAGGGCAAATTCCCAGCAGCATGGTTCTTGCTTCTCCGGGGCGGGCGAAAGTTTCTGTTTGAGCGCTGAAAGCTCCTTAAAGCCTCCAGCTTTGTCTCGGTGCACCATGGGGGTTGCTGCTGCCGAAACTGCAGTTCTTGCTTAGCTCTGCTGGTGACAGTGTCGTCTGACTAAAAATCCCACAGCGTCTCTTTAGGGTGGCGAAACACTCAGCACTGCTCGGGTACGGGGACGGAGCTGCCGGTTGTGTCCCTGGGACTTGCGTGACTGCAGACAGCTGGCAAAGGCAGGTGCTTGGGCTGTTAGGGGTATGAGAGAAGGCCAGGTTGGGAGGGGAGGAAGCAGATGAGGAAGAGGAGGAATGAAGTGCAGGAGGCTTGGGTGAGTTCTAGCTAAATGTTCAGATTTGAGATTTAGCTTAAGCCACTGAAAGTCCAGAGTAACGTTGCTGAGATCTGTCTAAAAATATCCTTTACTCTGGAGGGTGCTCAGGTCCTCAGCCCATCTCCAGTGAAGTCCCCTGGGAGCTGGCCTGACTCAGCCTTCAGATTGCAGTGATTTTGTGGAACTGCTCCAAATGAGCCCCCTGAGACATTTGTATGGTGACAAGGAAGTGAGAGGTAGCAACTGGCTGAGGCAGTTGGAGATCTGGAGATCCTGGGCCATCAGACTTCTGGAGAGCAAAAGTGCCTTGTTTGTTTGGTTTTTTATTGTTGTTAGTCCGTGGCAGGCAGAGTCCTATACAAGACAAGACAGTCAGATGAAGTCTGCATCTTTCTCGTGCCTTGGCCATACTGATGTATCTCAGCTGCGTAAACACATTTTGCAGGGGGTTTAGCTGCAGTGTCCACGCACTGCAGTCCGTCTCCAGGAGACGGCCCGCTACTGGAAATGAGCTGGGTTTTAGGCTGGTTGTGACCAGTGGTGCGGTGTGCTGTCCTTGCAAGGAGAAATGCTCAGCCATGTATAAGGTACACTAGAAAATTGCACAAGAAATGAAGCCATGTGGAAACTTCAATGGGAACTGATTAGTTGATGAACTAAATAATTGCGTGCTGCCATTCTCTATTTATGTAAGTGTAATGAGTATGTGATTTAGGTAACGAGCAAAAAGCAGAGGCCCACCCTACCTGCTGGTGGGCTGCAAGACCAGAGGAGTCCCTGGGACTTGGTCTGACACTGGTGTAGTTCAGACCACCAGTGTCACCCAGGGCTTCCTGCCCTCAGCTGTCCTCTGGAAAAACAGCTACTCTTAATTTTTACCTGCCACATCCTTTGGCAAGTGCTGCCTCGTGCTTGTTGCCCTCCCTGATTTACAGTAAAGTGGAGAGCACCCACTTTGTTTGACGTGGTGATGAGAGGCTCTGCTGCCCCTCCGAGACCTCTGTCACCCTCAGCTAACAGCATGGGCCTTTTGGGTGCTCTGAGGCCAGTAGACCTGCATTTCCTTCAGACCACGTGGGTGGCAGGGCTGCAACTTACTGCAAACCCTCCCGGTTCAGCCACAGCGCTGCTGCCTTGGCCATCGCCGTGGAGCGGTTGGAGATGAATGCTCTGTGGGGCAGCTGGTACCCAGGTGCTAAGAGGTTCGGGGTCCCCAGGGATGCTCCTGTTGGTGCTTTCTGACCCCATCCTGTCTGCAGGACCCCAAGAAAGAAAATCCAGAGAGGTGCAGGCACTTGGGTGTTGAATTCACCTGTTGACGGCAGGCCACCTTTCTCGGTTGTGTTTCCCCAGGTGGCACGTGGGACTCTTGCACCACGTGGGAGTCCCAGAGACATTGGCAGCAGCAGTGCTGCTCTCGCAGAAATCTCTGCTGGCTGAAAGTGGCTCGGCACGCTCGCATCCGTAGCGTTTCCCTCGCTCTCCAGCAGCACACTCAGCCTGCTGGTAGGGATCCCACGGCAATTCCCAGGTGTGTAGTGTTGTGCACGTCACTGGGTCTGTCCCACAGGCACAGCAGTGCCCTAGCTGTCTAGGTGCCCTCCGTCAGTGGGACCTTCCCTTCTGTATAGGTCCCGGGAACCTAAGGAAGAAAAGTGCTCTGATGAGCTGGAGGCCGCTGTTGATCATAAACCCTCAAAGCTGCTCGTTTCTTGTCAAATGAGCTCAGGGCATGCAAAGCTAATTTTTCTGGGGCTTTTGATCTGTGATAGGGCTCTAACCGTAAGTTTATCCAGGCTAAAGGAGGCTGGGGGTATCTTGGTTACCTTTCGGGGGCATTGTAACTCATTTGTGGGCTTTTTGCAGGCTTCCAGCCCCAAACCTTCCTTTCTCTTTTTCAGTACAAACTATTTTCAAAATGAAAAAAGGAAAGAGAAAAAACATCCAACATAATAATTTGCTTAAGACTCAGATTTGCAGTAGCAAGTAAGATATAATTGCACCCTTTGATCTTCAAAGATCTCATCCAGTGTCTGCTGAAGTCAGTGAAAGCCACTCTGTTTGACTTCAATGAATGTTTATAATATACAGCTCAGAAATATCCTTCCATTTTATCTATATCCATCTGATGCCTCTCTGGTGAAAATAAACTTCAGTGTTTAAGTTTGGGTGATTTAACATAATTTTATGTGACATGAAAGTGTTTCATATTTGAACATGAAAGGAATAAAATTTGTGTTTGCCCAAAAAAACAACTGCTACTAAAAAGCCGTGTGGCATCAAGCCCAGATCACCTAATAGGAGTTTATGCAACACTTGTAGCTGCATCAGCATTGCAGAAACAAGTGCTCAGTTGCTAATGAGCTGCCTGCCTAGCCTGCCAGGCAGCTAGTCTGCCATCTGAAAACCTTTCTGTCACTTGGTATCTGCCTGTAAAAGAGATGTGTGATATATGAGCCTGGAAAATTATCTTAATTATGCCAGATTAATTTTGCACATAGTCCAATGTTTTAGCTTACTGTAGGACTGGAACTATCTTTATGCAAATATACTAAATAATTATCTGAGATTTGACTCTATGTGAAGGTTTGGTGTTTTCCATTCTCATATCCATCCTCGGCAGCAAATGCTACGGACTAGTCCGGAGGGGAAGGTTTTAGTAGCATGAGAATTTGTAATAGAAATCAAATATTAGTACAAGCAAGATGATATCTTGCTCAGATGAGACCTGATTACATCATTAATTTTGATAGTTATACATGATTTTGTGTGCATGTGAGTTGAATAATAGATTAAAGAGCCAGGAGGTGAGTTGCTGAGATGATGCCATTTCTTGTGGAATCCAGGCAGAAAGGTGTATTTAACACTGAGGAGAGCGTCTATGGACTCTGGGATGAGTTTGCAGGATTTTCTCCTGCTTGGAAGCCAAAGGAGGCTTTTACCTGCAGAACTCCCTGACCAGGACTGCCCATCGTACTGGCCTCGTTCAGCAAAGCAATGCAACGTGCTTGAGCACCCCTGCCACCAAGGGGGAGCTGAGCCCTCTGTTATCGTTAAGCACGTGCCTGTGTTTTCTGACCAACAGGAATGGCTTTAATGACACACTAATGATTGCCAGCAGTACGTTTTCTTTGAATTTGTCATCACCTAATGGGACCTACAGTTTGGTGCAGAACCATTGCTGCAATTCCTTATTTTCTCTTTTGTCTGGTCTTGCCCGTGCTTCACCCTCGTTTCCTCTGTTATTACTTCGTATGGCTTTGTATACCCCCCCTCCATTTTATAGTGTTTTCAGTCAAGGGAGCATCAGGATGAGGTCCCCTTCCCAGTGGCAAACCCTGCCGGGTGGATGTCAGGGACAGCCTGACTCTCCTCGGTGACATCAGGCTCTCTCCAAGCTCAGGCGGTGAAGTTTGGAGCATCTCCAGCAGCGGACAGGGCTGGGAATGTGTGTGAGTTCAGAAGCTGGCAGGCTGGATCCCAGACACTTCACGGACCAAATATCCTCCCACTTGGGTCAAGTCTGTGACATCTGATACTTTTTTTTCCTCCCTTTTCTTTCCACCCTAATTTTTTTGTATGAACTGGTTCTAATTGGAGGGAAGTCTGTTAGGTCTTTATATTTATTTTTCAAGGGGTTTGCTCTAATTCTCCTACCTCCTATTTGAAGGTTTGTAGTTCAGCTAAGCAGAACATTGCAAGAAACAGTAACTTCTCTAAAAATCACTATAACCTCTCTTCACAGGCTGGTTTTTATTGAGCAGGATAGCAATTACTCCGTGAGCCCCTTAGAGTCTGCTAGGAATCTGGTATGAAAATAGAAAAAGTCACGAGAGTGTCTTTGAAAAGGTAAACATGTGCCTGCGCTCACTACATGAGAGTAAAATATATAGCATAATCTGCTCTTTTAAAAATGTATTTGGAACTACCAAAAGAGACTGAGGTTTTTAGAGCAGACCTAGGGAAGAGTGTTAATCATTATCAACACTGAATTTTGCTTTCTAGGCACTTGTTAACTATTAATTTTGGAGTAGTGTTGTGGGTAAAACAGTCTTGACTTTGGTAATTTTGCTTATTTAATCTGGTGCTAAGTAATGTAAACCTTTAATTACATTAAGCTGGGAGTTTTGTCTGCTGCTCCTGCTGTGGGTCCCCCCCCCAGTCCCTTGAGGGGTCCCTGCCCCAGCACAGGTCCCCATGGTCCCTCCAGCATCATCATGAGCAAGTGAAGCTCAGCAATGCCCAGCTGCCATGTCCCTGCCAGCCTCCTCTTCTGTCGGGGCGCTGAAGCTGGCAGAGCCTGTGTTTGTGCCCTCCAAAGCTGCGTAAGGGGAGGCAGGAGCTGGCCGTGCCCTGAACCACCGGCACTGACCTCGAGATTCAAGGAGGGAAGAGGACAAGTGGTTGCTTGGAGGGGGGGGGGAATGGAGAGAACTTAAAAAGGTGACTGCAGACAGCTATTTGCATTTGTTTTAAATTCCTGTGAGTTATTTCATTCTTTTTGCCGATTCCTTAAAAATCGAGCCTGTCTCAGTGCAGTCTGCAGGGACACGGGCTCTCTGGCAGCTCCTGCCTCGCAAGTGCCCTTGGTGATGGGCACTGCACATGTGAATTCCCCACCAGAAAGATGTAGGCAGGAGATGGGATATAGAAAAGCTTGTGAGATAAAGCCGGTGAGAAACCAAGACTAGGTGCTAGAGCTCACTGGTCAGGCATGTGCAGCTGGAGACTTGGGTGGTTTGGCTTCTGCACTAACGGCGGGTGGTTTTGTGATGGGGGTTTCAGTCTTGCTGGATTTTGGAGAATTATTCTGGATAAGAGACTTATTTCCTAAGCTGCAGCCAGAGCAAGGCTTAAAGTGAGCAGAGAGGACTGAGTGGCAGGCCCGAAGGGGAAAACGCTCTACATGCAAGGAGACGAACCTGGCAGGGACATGAGCCTGCATGGGTGGGTGCTCATTGATGGATGCTCCTGAAATGTCATGTGTGATAGCTTGCGAACCACTAATAGTACTATGTGACTTTTGTAGGGGTGGCTATTGCCGTCATGCATGAGAGAGACTGTTAGAAGAAAGCTTAGGACTGGACATAGCCATGACGAGATGAGGACTGTGCAATTGTGGTCATGCCTGTTGGTATCTCTGGTGTTGCAGATTAGGGTTAATTCATCAAGATATGGAAACCTAATGCAGCAACATCACCAAAGAGTGTACGTGACACCTTACTCCCAGGAATGGTTTTGAACTGCTGCCATTAAAGATTGCATTATGTACAGCCAGGTTAAACTGGACGTCGCTCCATTTTGGTGGTGCAACAGTGACAACCCGTGGCCATCTGGGCTAATCCGAGAGGAGTGTCATCTTTTCCAACCAGGTCTCTAGAGTTCTGGCTGCTGGAGGGGGACAGGATTAAACTGACACCGCTCCGCTCCTGAGTGGTGTAGAGACACCCTGCCGAAGAGGCTCCCGTGAGTGGCAGGGTCGAGATCTTGCACTGCTAACGGGTAAAACATCAGCGCAGCAATTTTGGGCTGGATTTCTGGCACTGGGTGTGCGGAAGCTGTAATGCAATTTGAGGACAGCATTTGGTGTAAACAGCTAGCTAGCACACTCGGAGAAAAGCGCTACTGCTGCTGGCAGAGTGCAGGAGAAGGGCTTTCTCCTCACTGCCTCAGGGTTGCAATGGTGCCAATTTACACCCGTTGTAGGGATACACTTCCCTCCAACGCCTTTATGTACCTATTGCATCCAGCTGTGCCGTGAGTGAATATGGACTCAAACACAGCGCAAATGGTGCATGGTGAACATCTCATTTAAGACTTTGATTTGTGTTTCCTGGGGGATGGGAGGGAGCGAAGAAACCAATGCATGTTCCCCAAGGGTCTGTCCTGTATTCCAGGAGCTCCTGCAGGCCTGAAGGAGATGTGGATCCTTTAGTGTGGCTGTAGGCGCAAGGAGAGTTGGTCCAGGCGGCCCACTGAGAGGTGTATGTCTGCAGGGAGACCCTCAATGTGCCTTTCCTTGGCCAGAAGTACTCAGGACCCATAGCTCTCTGCTCGGGTGCAAGCGGAGGTGTAATCAGATTTTATTTAATGTGTGACTAATTCTGTTGGCTAAACGCCTCTGTTTCTCTGGAGGCCGTTGTGCTACATTGGCCCTGTGTCAGTTTGGATCCATCCTGTTCTGCATTATGATTGTTTGGGCTGCCGTCCTGGAGAATTAAACTCTCTTTGATTTATCCTGAGAAATGGGTCCCCCTTGCCGGTCAGGGATGCCTGAGGCTTAGGGGCTGAGCTGGTAAAAGAAACCGAAATGAGCCAAGAAGAGAAGCACACGACCTAGTGGGTGTCTGCCAAAGGCAAGACGGTCTATTTTGCTCTGGCTCCCCTTGGGTCCTGCGTACCAAGTTATCCCGAGCAACCTGTGCACCAGAGCCCCTGCACTGGCACAGCATGACTACTGTCTCTGAAAGCTCAGTTTTGGCTCAAGCTTGAACAGCCTTTGCCCCTTTTCTGGCTGGTGTGAGCAAGATCCTGTTTTCTGTGTGTTTCTGCTTTGGAAAGGTGGCGAAGTGGCTGGTATCCTGTGTGCGCTTTGACTCGGAGCAGCTCCCTTCTCCGTAGCCTCAATTCGCTCTTTGTTTGCTCATTTTGTTTTTCCCTCCCCTCAACCTCAAAGAAGTCATTTAGACTCCAAAGTGCTTGTCTTGCTCTTTGTGTGCGGAGGACCGTGCCATTGGACAAACGCTTTTATCCTGATAAAAGCAGAAATCCCACTGCCTGCCTGCATCTAGCCCTGGCTCTATCTTGCTGACAGCATCCCAGAGGCCTCGGAGCCTTGTTTAGCACATGATCTTATTCCTGCCTTTTCCCCTCCCGAGAGAAGTTCAGTGCTGTGCAGGAGCTCACAGTGCTTGAGGTCCTCCTGCCCCACATCTGCCATCGGTTTTGGGCAGGTCTTGGTCCCTTCCCAAGGGACTTCAGTGAAGCCCTCCCTGGAGGCTACCACGGGGCTCCTTCCCCTTGCTGGGATGGGGCTATGCGGAGGGCAGACTTGGCTTTTCCCTGCACGTTTTGCAGTTCAGACTGATCTCGCTGCTGCTCGCAAATGGGTAGTTTATTTGCTTATGGGTGTATTTGTGCTATAACCAGATGCACGTCGGAAGATGCCTTTTCATAAGCAAGGGCTTGAACAGCTCAAGCTGTATTGCTGCCTCTCAGGACTGTCAGTAAGTTGCTCTTTGCAAGATGTGGGCTGGTTTTGGGAATTTTTGACCAAGGTAAGCCACTTGCAAGCTAGCACGGCACAAGGGTATCAACGCCAGCGCTGTGCCCGGTGCCACTCTGCCAAGCTGTCCTGAGTCGGGGATGTTACGCTGAGCCACGTCTGCGCACGTGGAGCTGCCCAAGGACTCGAGCGAGAGCCGCGGGCTGGGCCAAGCCACTCTGCAGGTCTTTATGGTGCTCCGAAACAACAGAGAGCAGCTTTTGGCCCTTGTTGCATGAATGTAGCTAAAATCCAACGCTCTGAAGCTGGACTTGGGGAAACACTTTATACTGGCCCAAGGGAGATGCTTTGTGTGGCCCCATTTGGGCTTTTTCAGGTGAGCTGCAGCTCCCGGTGAAGCAGTGCCGACTTCCAACGCTGCCGCGGTCAGCTTAATTAAGACTAGTTCGTTTGATTTACCAGACGAACAGACAGAGCCCAGAGTTCGTAGTTCATAAGCTCTTAAATTCTCCCCGGTGCCACATTAGCCGGTTTGACCTCCGGGGCCCTGCTATTTGAAACAATTATGTTGTGTTTTTTTTTTTTTTTAATTTGCGAATTCATTAAAAACGCATAAGAGCACCCAAGCACGAAGCTTAGCCCCCGCGTTTCGCCCTCCCGCAGCAAGGCTGTGAACCGGCTGCGCCGGGGCGAGGAGCCGCCAGGGAGCCCGGCCGCGGCGAACGGTGCCGCTCTATTTGTGAGCAAATAAAGCGCTGGGAGCACAAAAGTGCCGCCGGCGGCCGCGGCCTCTCCCTCGGGGCGTCCAAAATCGCTGCGCGGCCTTGGGTTATGATCTACTTTACTTGCGGGCCTTGTTTCTCTGACCAGATTGGGCTAAAAGTAAAAAGTAAAACAGGAGGTGAAAACCCTTACTGCTGTTTGTTAATCTTTCTTCTTCTATCTTTCTTTCTCTTTTCTTTCTTTCTTCCCCCCCTCTTTCTTTCTTTTTTTTATTAGCAGGGCTCCTTTTTTCTCTCTCTTTTGCCTCAATAGAAAGAAAAAAAGTTTTGTCAGCACTCCTGTTTCTTTTGTTGTTTTCTTTTTCTCAGAAGTCTTTTCTACTTTTATCCTAATCCCAGGCATGCATGAGGGAACAGTTGTGCTCTGTTGTTTGTCTGTTCTGCTAGTTTTGAACCAGTAGGGCTCCCGCTTTGTTCTCTTTATTTTCTGAACACAGAAAGGTAAAAGAGTAGGAATAGCGATTGAAACTCTTAAGAAGAGAAACCTTCGATATTTATTTAGATTTAATTCATTTTTTGCCATGTTGGTAATAATTAAGGGATGATGACAAATAAAAAGGGGAAAAAAAAGGGGGGGGGGAAAGAAACCTCTTTCCACCCCTCTAAGATCAGAGTTTCCTTACCCAGAACATTTTTAACTTGTACCCTTTGAGACATTGCATTTTTAGCCGCATTGTCCAATTTATTCACCTTCTGGAACCAGACAACGATTTAACATATGCCATTTTTTTTCCAGCGCTTGGAATTGTTCCTTTGTAGAGATGGTTTTAGGATTCAAACACATATTTGAAAAGCAGTATTAGGCTGTTTTACCTGATGTGATGTCAGCTTGATTTTCAAGTCAGATCTGGGGTTTTAAGCCTTGTATTTACGATGTGAAATCCACTGGCGCTCTTCACAGCTCTTTGGGGCATGTGTTGCAGAGCTCTTGGTGGGGCTTGTGCAGGTTTTCTTGTTTTTCGGTATTTCTTTAATATTTTGGCATGCCAGACGATAAATTGCCTGAAACATTTTAACAAATTAAACTAAAACTGAGCACCGATCCATCTGTTTCTGTTTCATCCCTGCAAAACAAACCTTTTATGATTTTGGTATCCCACATGTGCTTGTTCTCTGTTGCCATGGAGATGCTGTAGGCCTGAAATTTTTTCACAGGCTCTTACGATGAAGTTTTTGAAAACTGTTTTGATTAATTTTTCCTCCACTTCAACTTCTCTCTCACTTAAACTGTTTTCTCTTTTGTTTCACACTTGATTTATGGCAGGTCGCTGTCATTTAAATAGATGCGCGTTTTGAAATTCCTCCTTTCTGTTCTAATGCAAAGAAAAAATAACCCATGCAAGTCATGCTCAAAGACTTGGTTATTGTTGCTTGTTGGATTTCTGCTCTCTGTGGTTGTCGGGCCTAATTCAAAGTAATTCAGGCTACTCAGTGGGGGCAGTGCATAGCTCCACAGGAAATTATGATAGCAAAAGTCTTCCTGTAGAGCTCTACACTTGGCACTACAAAGTGCCTCGGGCTGCAGTTACCTGAATAGGGTTGAATTAGACCAGACAACCGCATCATCCCACTTCTTAATCTATTAGAGCGATATACAAGTGGCAATTGTTGATTGCAAAAATGGGATTAAGAGGCTCTTCAAGTGAATTGATTTTCTTGTGAGAACAAAAAGAGGAAAGAGAAGGCTCGTTTGAATCACACAGCCAGAAAGTTTCGTGAATGGGTTCCACTCCAAATGTTAGAATTAAAGCAATCAGTGTTTCCCCATGGAGCACGCAGGTGAGAGGAATAAACCGCTGAAAAATAGAAAATGATGTCTAAAACTTAGTTTGTGGTGCTCTGGCCAAACCACAGCTCTGCCCCTGCCGCCCCTCCTTCTCTCCCTCCTCGCGCAGCAACAACAAATCCTTGTTTCAGCCAAAGACTTTGTTGCTGTTCATCAGTCTCTGCTTATTATTCTTTAACCTTTTTTTTTTCTACTGACACCTTTTATTTATTTATTTTGTTTTAACTCGGAGAAGTAAAGAGGAGAAAAGCTGCTTCGCCTCCTCTAACCTTTCCATTTATTTTTTCTTTCTCCCCCTACCAAGATCAAAGCAGTGCAGCGTCCCTCCCAAGAGCCCTCCAGAACCGGCGTACGCGCTGCTCTCCGGGCGGTTCACGGAGCGGCGCCAGTGCCGGTAGCGCTGCCCGGGCCCGCTTCTCCCTCTTCTCCCCCGCACCGCTCGCTTTTCCTCCCCGAGCTACTGTTTTCACAGGTTTTGTGTGGCCAAGCCTCGTAAATCCCCTCGGTACCGTCAGTCGGCAACGGCAGAGGGGCAGCAAAGCCTGACGTTCAGGCCTTTGCTGCGGCGGGTCCCGTTATTTATTTTTTGATGGCGCCCGGTGACACCGGAAGTGATTCCGCCTCGGCTGAGAGACGCGGCGCCGAGCATGTGGCCTCCTGCCTGTGGCCTGGCCTGGACAGACCCCGAGCGGCGTGGGGACGGCAGGGGCTGAGGCGCCGCTGGAGCATCCAGTGGGGCTGCCTTGGCGGTGGCACCAGCTCTGGGGAGCTGCTGGGTGCAACAAGGCTGCGCTGCCGTGGGCAAAGGGCCGCTGGAGCCGCCGGAGGGAAGCCCTGTGCTGCTGCTGGCTCCAGGCCGTCTCGCAGCCTGTCCGGGGGTAAAGAGTGGGCAAAGTCCCCTCTGGGCGCTGGCGTCCAGCGTGCTGGGGTCTGAGGCTGCCCCAAACGCGTGTCTCTGCATCCCCGAAGCCTCTCGGGAGGGAACTTCCCTCCTGTAACGAAAGCAGGAGACATGGACTCACCCCGGGAGGTGGCGTTAGGGCAGGGGACCTGGTGGCGAGGCCACCCCGGTTCACTGCCTGCAGATGGGCCACTCATCCGCTTGCAAGCGGCTGCAAGGATTTTGAGGAGGGGGGGGACGGAGAAGGAAAGAGACAACCAACTCGGACCTTCCTGCAAGGGTTTGGAGAGGACGTGTCCATCCCCGTACAGTCATCTCCGGCATGGCTGCCTAGGGCTTGCTGAGGGTTTGGTTTGTCCATCTTTAAATTTGCCAGTTTAGGCTTGTTTTCTCACCTGGCCCCTGCTCAGCAAACAGCTCTATAAGAAAGGTATTGGAGCAGAAAGGGCTGATGGAGTCATTACCGTGGAGCAGAGGGGGCTGGGGCAGTGGGTCGCACGGCCTCTGGCACCCAGGAGTGCAGGGATGGGGCAGAAGCAGGCTCGGAGCAGAAGGGCTGCCCCAGTGCTTTACCTGGTGACTCCTTATTTAAGGAGCTGGTTACGTTCTTGGAAGATCTTTCCCTTTGGCTCAGGGGTGGTAGAAAGGGGTTGGGCTACTATGGCACCAGAGACCCTTTCTGGGGTCAAACTGCCCTGAGTATGTGTCTGCAAGCGCTCTGGATCTTAATGAAATGATGAGACAAAACGTGTCTCCTGCGAAGGTTGTGTTTGTGCTTTCACTAAGACCTATCCACTGACAGCTACACTGAGTCTTCTCCCAGCTTATTCCAGCCCTTTTAGCCTCTCTCTCAGCTGTAACAGTTTTACAGGCTGTAATTTCCAAAGATCCTGATGCACAGATATCCCCCTTTCATCTCCTCCCCCCCACAGAAGGACTGTGTCCAAAATCCTGAGAGCGGGCTGCAAGGAGCACCGGGCAGGTGCCTCCCTCCGCTAGGAGCCAGTGCGTGCAGATTCCCCTTTGCAATAACATTGCTTTCCGCGATGGCAGCACATTAATTGCTCCGCATTTAATTACCTAAAACTGCGCCGCGTCTGCGTCGCGTATTTGCGCCTACTATCAATTATGTCGTAATAAATTAATTTCCTTTTCAGGCTTCCCCCCGGCCGATTGCTGGGCTTCTGTTCCTCCTTGACTGTTCTGACTTTGAACAGGTTTATTCAGCTGTTGTCTGCTAAGCCCTACAGAAAAGAACAATGGCTTCTGATCTGCCTTTTATGGGTTATTGGGAACTGGTGGTCCGCACTACAGCTTTGGTCAGTGATTAACCGCAGTGAAAACAAACTACACAAGGCTAAGTTGATGTTGGAGGAGGAATGAGCCCACTTCATTAAGGCTTTAAGAGGAAACCTTTTCTTCTCCAGTGCTTGTTCACAACTTTTCAGGTCTCTATTTAATCACGTAATTCTCTCTAAGTAGGAAGAGAAGCTTGCCTCACAGCGAGAGGTCTTTTGCCGCATGACAACTTAGAAAGATAAATTATATATAAATATCTTCATGATGCTGTGGAGGGGAAACCAAATTCAGTTTTACTGCATGAAACAAATTTACTAGTTTCTTAGGTGGTGTGTACTTCCTAACGTCCCATCGCAGAAGAGGGGATCTCTGCTGTTACTGCCTTAACTTTTGGCGTGTGTGTAGGGTGAGCAAATCATATCTGGCCAGAGCTAGACACGGATGTCTGATGGGGGCCCAAGGGCAGAGAAAGAGGCAGCAATACTAGCAACAGTCCATTAAAATGCCATTGAGTCAAACTGGAAGTGCTTGCTAGGATGGTTTTTTACTCTATCACCTGGAGAAATTGTCCCCTCTTGTGTCCTGGGCGACTCTTGTGGTTGGCACCTTGAGCTCAGGGAGCTGTACACAAAAAAAAAGTAGCAAATTTGAGATGTATTAATTAGGTGCTAATGGTCTGAGTCTCCTGGCTACGTGGCGTGTGCATGTCTCCGTGGCCTGCGAGGTCCAGGCCTCGTAATATGTTGAGCGATTGCACAAACTGAATTACAGCGGGGCAGCCCACGTGCTTTTGTTTAGTGTAATTTATTATTTTTTTATATGGCGGTTAATTATGGTTTGGGGAGCATATGACTTCAACTCAAAGCACAGCGGTAATAAATCAACTAGCCGGCTCCTCTGGGGTTATGCGGCAGTAGGCGAAGCTCGCTGTTCCTGCAGGAAAGAATAGGGAGGTGTAACACGGATATGCTTGAAAATACCGGGGAGCTCCTCACTGTGGCATCTTTGCCATCTCCAACAAGCCCTGAGCAGACAACGAAGGTCTTCATCGGGCAAAGCTTTCAAAACACGAATGTTCATCTGGTGCTTGCACGGCAGGAGCAGCCAGTCCAGGCTCCTGCTTGTGTGATGGGATAAACAGGGGCTTGGCTTTGTGTCCCAGAATCAAACCAGAAGGGGTTTCTGTTCACCCGAGTGGATGCAGATCACCTGGTTTCCCAGTTTTCCCCTCTGTTGAGGGCTACAGCATTTCTGACCTAAGGCAGCAGGAAGTTGTAGGAGATGCTCACTGGTTAGAAGTGACTGTACCTCTGGGCATCTTCTGCTTGCAGAGTTAGGTCTTCTGGCTTGGCCAGTTCGCACTGGTGAGACAGTCTGCTTTCACTATGGGTTGAATTAGTGCCCCAAAACTCCCTGCCCAACATCCCAAATTCAGCACAAGGTCCAGGTCTGGGTGGTCGAAGTCTCCAGCTGTAGTGGTAGCGAGACCAAGGGAGGTCTCCTGTGTCTCCCATCACTGGGTATGTGCAGCACTGGGTGAGACCCCCTGTGCACCCCCAACCCTCTCCAAATCCCAGGTGCTGGGACCGGACACTATTCCCCTTTCCATCTGCCCTGTGTGCTGTACATCGCTCCTCTGTGCTGACGTGCTAAACCGAGGCTTTTGGGGGAAAGCAATGGTCTTGAAGTGATGCTTAAGGCTGAGGAATTTCTAGTCCCAGGGAGGCAGAAGGAGAGCAAGAAAGGGAGTCTTGCCTGCGGACAGCCTGCTGCCTCCCCCGCACCACGGGAGCCCTATTTGGGGCCCTGGACCTGCTCGGAGCTGGCTCAGTGTTGCACCACGGGAGCTGGGGGCAAGAAGGCCATGAGTGCCCTCCCTGGGGAATGGTGGCTGTACGAGGCCGGTGATATGGGGCACAGCAGATAAAATATCTGCAGAAGAGATCTCCCACTATTAATACGGGGAAGAAAAGTAACAGTTGTCTGTTTTCTCTTAAATACAATGGAGATGGTGGCATTTTCGCTCCAGTTACACATTGCGAAGCATGATTTTGTGCAAAACTATCATTTTGGTTTTTTCAGTTTGATTCATCTTGGGTACAAAATTGTTTAAATACTTCATTAATTGAATTCTTTGAACTTGAATTAGAGGAAGTTGTTGAAATGTTTATTAAAGTGTTTTGGTAGGAGTAGAGGATGGCGGGGAGGAAGGCTGTGGCTGCTGGCATGGGTATAGCAGTGTTCCTGGGAAGCAGCGCTGGTTTGCAGCAGGTGAGGATCTAGCCCAGTGTGTTTGGGCTCAGATATTAAATGACAGCACTAAACTGCCTACATTAATAATTAAAATGTATGTTTAAATAATGCATCAAGGGGAATTGCTTAGATGGCAAACTTGAGATTTTGGGGTAAGTTCACATTCAGACTCAGGCTTTAAATGTGGAGAGAATTCAGGTATCCAACATACCAGCATGAAACAGGCATTTCAAAAGCTTTAGCTTTCGTGTTAAAATGATGAAAAGAGTGTGGTGGGAAAAGAGACTGCCGAACTCCTCAGAGTGTTTGTGAACAAAATAGCACCTTTTGGGGGAAACAAAGGCAATCCTTCAGAGTCTTATCAAACAGTTTATGCCCAGGCTGCTGCAAAAATTGGGCAGCAAAAAGTATGAGAGATCCTTCAGATGATTCCTCCCGAGGGAAGGCTAAGCTACAGACTGAACAGAAAGAAAAGAAAGGCAATGTACCTTGAAAAGAAGGATTATCAGACTAGTGTCCATTTAGGAGTCTGCTGCTGAATGAGGAGAAGAAACTGAAACAGGGTGAAACTTCCCACGACGTTTTATGTCTCATACCCAGCCCTTCTTGGAGAAAGCGCAGGGACTCACGGCATCAGCAGGTGACATGCCCTGGAGCCGCGGGGAGGTGCGTGGTGCCGATGCTCACGCTTGCTGATAGCTTTGAGCTTTTCTTGTGCACTAGAGTCCTTCTGGAGTCGATCAGAGCTCGTGCACTGGTAGAAGACACGGCCCTTTCCCCTGGGAAATGAGTTACATTGGTTAATTTATCCGTGTAGGTAGTTATGAACAGGTTGGTTGGGTCTATTTTATCATGAACTTAATACTGAAGAGCTTTCTGATGTTTGCTGCCACGTGTGGATGTGTGTGCTGTAAGAGGGAAACCAAGGTCCTTGCACCAGCTTGGAAAATGGGAAGCAAAGCACAAAAATCAGGCAAATTTTGTGGGATCACAGAGAGCGGGGGCTGGAAATTGGGTCTATGAGAGAGTGGCTGATGCCTTCACCTGCGGCCATTCTTCAGCTGATAGATCAACATGGCTTGGACCAAAGAGATGGAGAAAGACCTGGTTCTGTTACCTGAAGGTGGAATAAGAATTTTTTTGTCTTTTTGTGTGTTTTTCTTCAAAA
>PTFA01000051.1:1515512-1601820 GCA_003342895.1 Casuarius casuarius | reverse complement strand
AAAAAAAAAAAAAAAAAAAAAAAAGTGATGCTGCTTTTGGTAGTTTACCTATATAAAATGGAGCGGTTTCTACTGTAGTCTCTTTATGCCTTGCATAGTTACTAAATAAAAAAAAATCCTTAAAGTTGATGCAGATTTCCAGTATTTGCACCTTGCCAACATAACACTTGGGTTCAACAAGGCTGGTGCTTTCTGGGTTTCTTTTTTGTCTTTTTTGCTAACCTTTGTTTGTTAATCTTTCAAGATTTGGTGAGTTTTTCAGAGGTACAGTTGGGGTGTCTGGGCTCTCTTAATTCAGCGACAATGCTCTAGAGAAAAGCAACATGTTGGTTTAATTATACGACTCCTTAAAGCATTATCTGCCTCTTCTGTATCACTCGAGACTTGCCTCTGCCACTGCTTTCAAATGCGGGCGCGTTGTTGCTTTCTGGCTTAATTTAACCACTTACTCAGTGTAACAGGATTGTTTCCCTCGCCGGACGTGTGATGAAATTGGGTGCGCAGGTTAGCCCGCTCTCCCCGTCTGGGAAGCAGCATTTGTTGCAATTAGGCTAATTTATAGCTCGCGCAGCCCGGCGTTGTGGTTGGGGTAAGGCACAGACGGCCAAAGCAGTTCTGCCCTGTGAATAATGTCCAACAAAGTATTTATTCTTGTGCTGCCGCAAGAAAAGAACGAAAGAGCGGAGCAAACATATATTTCATTCGTTTGCAGTCCCCGTGCTCTGGCYGGGCTTGGAGAAGCGCGTTGTCGGTGTGAATTAATGTGACAGGGGAAGTGCGCAGGGCAGTCGTGCCCTCGGTTGCTGCTGGGTTTTTCCTGCCCTTGACTAGGCAGGATTTTATGGCGCCCACTGTATGTTTATAATCTCAAATTTTTACAAGCGCCTAACATGTTAAACACCGCTYGGATGATTACGGCTGTTTTGCAATCGCTGATTTTTATTTGTGCCTTTGAGCTCTGCTAGCGCAGAATCCTTTCATAAAATTGTCAGATTTGATTATTTTTCACACCAAACTGGAGCAAGTTTGCTTTCCTTATTTATGATAGCACTTTTATTGGATTTTAAATTAGMATTTTAAAATGAAAGATGTGTTTTCAAGCACTGGATGTAATGTTTTATAGTTTAATTTGTACTGAGACCTAAGCCTTATTTTTAGTTTTGTTGTGAAATCCTTATTTATTGGATCATATATTGTGTAATGCGAGGCGGCTGACTAACTAAGGTTACATTAATAATTTTGATGCATGTAGCTAATTAGTTTGTATTTTCCACAGAACTCAATTTTAAAAACCAATTCTTTGTGTCTCTTTTAGATTTCAGCAGTAAATGTTAAATACACAAGTTATCTAAATAGAACCATTCATGCAAAGCTGGGAAATTTATTTTTCAAATATAGCTGATTTTATATTTAAAAGAGTGACTGCCACTTTGAAATCTTGTGATTTGCTTGCAAAAGAATACAGTTGTCTTATCACGTGCCCAGCATTTATTAACAACAYTTTCAAATACTGCAGGGCACCAACCTATTTTGTTTTGTGATTTAAAAAATGGCATTTTGATCCCCTCAGTTGCCTTGCAAGAAATGAAAAGTGGCTGCTGTTTTGGTTGCTAGTGCTTTATGAGAAAGTGCGGAAAGAGGAGGAGAGACTTGAAATGCCATAAACTGTGCTGAGTAATTTAGTTGAGAAAGTGATACGTTGAATACTTAATTTTCCTCTTCCAGTTTCGTTCTGGTTTTAACTTATTTTAACTTACTCCATATTTTGAGTCTGTTGTTAGTATATTTTTCTAATTTAGCTTTTCCACCTAAGTTGTTCAAAATAGTTTATGCTATTTAAACAGTTCCCTCTGTTTCTGCAGTTCACTCTGAAAAATGATCACTAAAAAGTGTTAAATTTAAGCTATTCTTTTGATGCAATTTTTAAAAAAATTCTCATACTGGGTACACTAAAATATTGTGCATATGTTTTCTGCTGCTCTGTTTGGCTAATCATAAATCTCTGCTGTACAGCTCTGATCAGGATTTAAAGATCTGTCATAGTTTATTAAAGCAGTTAAAGAAAAAAAAAGTAGAAGTAAAGAAACTCTCAGAACCTGTTCAAATGTGAACGTGAACCCCTTTAATCACTGTCTCGCTGAAAGCTGGTTTATTAACTCCATTTCTGTGACGAATGGCATTTTGTCCTTAGTACGTTTTGCAATTCGCAAATACGATTTTTTTCCAGGGAAACAGAGAGAGAAAGAGAGGGGGAAAAAAAGACAAACGTTCTCAGTTTTGCCTGTGTATCAAGCCTTAAATTCAAAATAAGATTTTTCCTTCTTCATTTCGCAGCCCAACAGGCAAACATTACCCCCTTCACTCTCGTGCAGCTCAGATGAATCGGAAGTGCTTGTGTATAAAATGTGCAGGCAGGATCTGAGATCAGGTTTTCTCCCTTGATTTACGTTTATAACCTATGTAACGTAAAAGTGTTTGACAATTGGCTACTGCAAATGTCCCCAGACGGTATTTTTTCTTCTCCCACATGCGGGTACTCTGTGAGCGCGGAGAGGACCTGTGCTAGCGCTTTGGCGTCTGCGCTTCGTAGGGAGATGCAGCCAGAATTTCCATTTGCTCRTAGCAATGAGGAGCGGAAAAATGTGTCTTCATCCTCCTTTTACTGTAATTGCAAATTCCCCGAATTCAGCTCCATTACAGATGGGTATCAGCAGATGAATTTACTGATGATTTCCAGCACACTCTGCACGACTGAGGGCGGTTTTGGTTTTGTTAAAAAGCAAAGCAGCGAGCAAAAAGCCAAGCTGCGTGCAAACAATTTCAAGCTCCCTTTTTGGTTAAACAGCGAAAGCAGGAGTTCCCCGTGCCCAYGGCTGTGCGCCGGGAGGCTGTGAACCTTTCAGGTCCGGGACGCCCGTCGTTAGAGCAGTAATCCAGCTGTATTTCAAGTCTCAGGATGCAGCGTAGCACTTACTTGCTGTGTCTCTCTGTCTCCCTAATGGTAGCACAGAAAAGAAACTTAATCTCTCAAATGACCCTGCTTCTGTTCTTCAGCTCATAAAAGCCAAAAAAAGTCAAGCCAGAGACTCCTAAGTGTCGGCAGATCCTGTAAATTACGCCGTAGCACCAACAGGATGCACCTTTGGTGGAAAAGATTTTTGTCTGGGGTCTGAATTTTATTTGCTTTTTGAGTTTAAGTGACACGCTCGATACCARTTCAACATATCCCTACATGCARTATTTGATTTATAACAAATTGTTTTACTAGACACAGCAACTGGAGATAATTACGATGGGATACAAATTTTTAAATGAATTCCAGGGAGTGGGATGCCTCATTACCTACGCGCTGAGGAAATCTCCTATGTTTCTGGCTGCCGAAGCAGAGAGCCGCAATTTAATTAACACATTCAGAAATAAAATACCGATGCCTCGTTCCAAAGTGGGGAAATTAAATACACAACAGAGGAACGGTTTTAATGTTGCCACATATAATCAGAGACTCAAATGTAGGCAGATATCGTTGTATTGTTTTGCTGAGYGCTGATTAACCTATTATTGAGGTAGAATAAGTGAAGAAATGGGTGCTGGCAAGGTACTTGGGACAAGAGCCTGAAGTACGAGTTGGATTCAGTGTTTTTTATAAAAATGTACAAAGAGGGGGGGAAAAAAAAGCCATTCCATTCTGCTTCTTGCTTTGACACTGTCTAAATTAAATGCAGAGTTGTGTTGGCTTTGCACGTTGTTTTTTGCTCGTTTGACATTTAATACTGTTGTATCAGGACCACTCATCTTAGCGGCGACACTGCAGGAARATGCCCAATTTGGACCAAATGTGCGAGGAACTTCGCGAAGCCTATATCTGTGCAAGTGGCTGAGCTGGGAGAGTGCGGCCGGTTTATGTGCGCTGTAAAGCGCCGATTGCCCCGAGGATGCGGTGCGGGAGAGCTCGCGCGGCGTTTGGACCGGAGCGGGTCTCTGCTGCTGCTTTCCGCACACCGTAAATGCTCTTCTCTCCGTAATTGGTACTTTGTAACRCAGACTGATAAAAACATGCTTTCTCCATAAAACTCCCATTAATCTGGTGTATAAACTGTATGTTAAAAGTTGATTGTAAACAACATSGTTCTCCTGGCTTTTTACCATCGCTGCTGCTGAAATGCTAGCACATTCAATAAATGTCATGTTATTGCATGTCTGAAGTTCAAAAAAAAGTGTGTGTGTGGGGAGTTTAGTTGCAATCTGTAATTAAATCCAGCGGGAAGTATTTCCTGAATGGCAGAGACCTTTCACACTCTGTTACCTAATTCTTTACAGGTGATTTTTTTTCTTTTTTTTCTCCCCCTCTTTTTGGCACTAAGAAGCAGTAGTCATAGCAAAAGCGGTTAGATTTCATAGCGAGAAAATGCTCTCTGCCATCTCATAGCGAAACTGGTTGAAGTGCTGGCTAGTCTGCACAGCGAGAAAAAGTGATTTTAGTTTTTTTTCCCAAAGAGCTAAAACGTATTTGAGGGACCTAGAAGATAACGATTTCTATCCCCCCCCGCCTCAAATGCTCTTTCGGTTTAAAAGCACCGGACCGGCCTCYGGCTTCCCGGCGGGGCTGCGGCCGGCGGGGGCTGCCCGGCACCGGGCTGCGGCCGCAGCCCCTCTGCCCGCTCCCCGTGCCGGCGCGGCTCCCGCGGCCGAGCCGCGGCTCGTGTAAACCCTGACGCCCGCACAATAGGCGACACAAGACGGCCTTTTCTCTCCCGCGGCAGAGTCCGCCTCTGCCCTCCAAAAACGCTGCGCTGGAAAAAGGGCTTTCCCAGGCGAAATAACTTACTTACATTGGGAGGAGCCTTTTGTGGCCRGGCTGCTGTATTGTTCGTTTAAAAAGTGGTCCTTTCCCCCCGCCACCCCGCTCCCCTAAAGCAGCGTRAAGAAACACGGAGGAGACGGCGCTGACTCGGGCCGTTGCAAGCAGGATTGATTTGATATACGAGATCAGTATCTCTGCGCTGCTACCTACAATTTAAGCCCGCTCCAGTTTCCCTCCGAGCTTTGCGGGGAGATCCCTGCCCTGTGTTTTGGTAATAASTGGCTCGCCAAGGTGCTTGCTTTTTGGAGGGTAAAACCACATTTCTTCCAGCCAAATAAAGGTATACGCGCTCCCCAAGCGCCCTCGCCAGCAGAAACGTCAGCTAGTATTATACGGATATTTTGATGTCGATGAAACATCATTTTGGATTGACAAAGATGGAAATTTAGAGTAATGACTCGGTGCAGCGGTGTTCGGGAGCTTGGATAAACATGCAGCAAAATTTCTTCGCCGTTGATGGAAAAGGTTGCTTTCATTCTAAAATATCTACATGAAAAGGCGGTTGTGCTCAGTTTGACTCTCCTGCCTTCTGGCAGGGCCCCTCGTGCCCGTGAGCGGGCCGGGCCCACGGACCGGTGCTTGCCCTGAATCCCACCGCCCGTGAGCTGTTTAGCCGTGCAGAGCACCTTGCGTGGCTGTGCCCCACGCCACGAGGGCCTCATCTTGCCAAGCCTTAAACCCCCATGTTCTTTTTATTGGTCTTATTTTGTATTTTTGTTTGTTTTTTGTCACACACTGCTGTTTGGTTATGAACATCTTGGTCCATGAGCGTGCAGGCTTGCTGGGGGCGAAGGTGGGGCGGCGGGGAGGAGGTCCCGGGCGGCGGAGGAGGTTCAGCACCTCTGCAGGATGGGGACCTTGGTGCACCGGGCTGCAGAACGCGTGCCTGGGAGGTGGTTTGTACTCACGGGGCGACGGCCGGGAGCGCGGCCGGTGGCTTGGGACAGCAGCGCRTTTGCTGCTTGTGCCCTTTTGCTTTTTGCCCAGACTTCTTCCGAAGCCGCAGAGGCTGGCAGSGGTTTGTCACCCTTCGGTGTCAGTGCCTTGCTCACCTGGGCTTGGGGCTGCGCTGGTATCTCAGGGCCAAGGATGCTCCAGCCTGCCAGGGCCCCTGTGAAGCTTTTGCTCTGCTCGGTGACCAAGTTGGAGCATCCCTGCCGTTGCAGCAGCTCCTCGCCATCCTGACRAGCCTCCCCTGCAGCAGCGTGCGCTCGCTGCAGTCCTCAGCCTTAAAATACAGCAGCGACAGCCTCTGATACGTGATGAGGAAAGGTCCCTTGGTGTCTCATGAGCGTGGCCCAGGGTGGCGTGGCTTGTGCGTCACCCGTGGGCCCTCCGGCTGTCACCTGCCCTCGCAGAGAGGTGCAGGCGCTGGAGGAAGTGGGCGCGGATGGAGCGGAAGGACTTCTGCGGTACCTGGGTCAGGCTGGAGATGCTGAGGGAGACACACAGGCCACGCGGTTAGCGCTGGTCTCCTCCTCTGCACCTCAGGGTGCAGGTTTGGGGTCGGCATCTCTTCGAGGTGCCAGATCCTCTGCCTGTCCACRCTTTTCTTCAGCTCGTTTCCTCTCCCCCTGGCCCTGCAGCGGCATCTTAAAAGCCTTTCTAATCTTCACATCAAAAAGGTTCCCACTCAGAAAACTACCCCTCTCGCCTTTCCTTCTCGGCTTCTCACAGCCTCTCTGCTTTTAAGTGTTGCAGGGTCATCTCTCGCTCTTCTTTCTCCCTTCTTTGGGGCGTTTTACTCCCTCCGCTGTGATGCGGATGTCTGCAGTCCGACCAGGACTGCGGCTGGCCAAGGTGAAACCCGTTYGGATGGGGTTCAGACGTGCAGGCACCTCTCCCTGTCTCAGTCGTCCCAAAGGAAAGCTGGGAGAGAAATGGCCTCTTTGAAGTCAACAGCTCCTGGGTAAACCAAGTCCTGCTAATTTTTCATAATAAATGATACCGAAATTTCCTATTGCCTCAACTCAGCATTGCTGTTCACTGCTGAACATCTGGATGCTGCTGCAGAAATGGAGCACCACAAATAGCTTCCAGTGCTCCCAGACACGTGTGGGCAGGTGGAYGCTGAAGTTCTTCTCTCCCCACATTAAAACTGGGAGCATGTTAAACAAAGAAAAACTGAAAGTGGAGGCCAGCTTAAAACTCAAAGCAGTATGAAAATAATCGACCGTATTGCTGCCAGTCTGGTGGTGGGGGTACTTCACTGGGTAAGTAGGTTTGCCCTCTGGGATGCTGCCAATCCGAGAACTTTGTAAAATGCCAGGAGGAATAGGACGTTACATACCTCGCAAGGAAACGGCTCTATATTGACCAGCGCACAAGCAAAGGGMAGCTCATTTATACTGACCATGGCACAGATGTGTGCAAGGGAGGTCCCGAGTGGGACTGTTGCACGGTGGGACAGGGATGGACCCAGCATCCTAATGTCAAAGCTATGGGACAGCTATAGTGGATATGTGGGAGTGAAGCTTGGAGCATGGCAAGGAGTTATTCTGCCTGCATGTAACCGTTCGCACCATCGTGGCCACGTAGCCTTTCTGGAGGACTGTGGATACATCAAAGTTGTTGTATGCTGTGTTGCAGGAGGGTGTTGCCTGCACGTAGGCTTTGAAGATTGGCTGATAGCAAATGCTGCCAGTGCTGTACGCATGGAAATGAATGATCCCCTTCGCTGCCATGACGCTCCTACAGATGTGGTTGCCTAACCTTTAGGGTACATGGTACTTCATTCTGGTTGCCCAAAATACATCAGCTTCCCAGTCGTTTCCTCAGCGGCTCCAAGACGTAGTGGCTGTTCTCCAGGGAGCAGCTGATCTCTTTGTTGTAACTGCAGAGTCCAAACCGCCTGACTAACAAGTGTATGATCAGAAAATACAATAAAGCGGGTCGAATATTTTGCTATTATCTGTCTTGGCACAAAGTGGAAGTATCACGTCTACACCAAACCTCACTCATTTACACTTTGCTTATCTGCAAATTCCATAATTTACATACACAAAACAGTGATTTCCCCACATTTATTAACACTGCTTAATAGCAGAAGGCTGTAGCGAGACCTCAAATTACTCCAACTTCATTGCTTTTACAAAGCAGACTACAGCCCACTTACCAGAAGACGCTTTGCTAGGAAGAATTATCGATGATTAAAACCGAGCTACACTTGTCAAAAKAAATTACGCAAGTACATTTGGAGAGGCAGCAGCCTTTCTCTTTACAGCAATTGTCTGTTTTGCTAATTTGTACCGCGTGGTGGCTTGCAGTGGACCCGCCGGGCGCTGGCAGGGTTAGCGCGATGCCACGTGGCAGCGTCCCCTGGTCGGGAGGCAGTGAGTGAGTTTGTGGAAGCAATTTGAATTCTGTTGTGTTTCCTCATTCGTTATCAATATTACCTCGGTTGCAGATGCAATAGAACTTCGTAGAGGACCGTAGTTCGTTCATCGGTTTCCAGACATCGGGTCCCCTATGAATTGCCGCAAATCCACATGGTTTCTCCGACTGCTAGATTTTGCATTTGGATCTCAGAGTTGGCTGGGAGCTGTATAAAGTCGCATGGAGCTCCCTGTTGACTGCGAGCTGAGGAGACGCCAAAGTGCGCTTATTCTCATCAATGGCACGGAATAAATTATGCTCATGAAATTTGCTCCAGATCTACCTATTTCAGAGGGTGAAATGTAAACAAATGGCGCAGAGTGCCAAAATGTCCTACTTTTCCTCGCAAAACTCCCCAGCGGAGACAAGACCTTTGTGGCTGTAGGGGAGGAGATGCCCCCCGGCAAGTGCCTTGTGCTATCCTGTCCCGTCCTGCTCCAAGAGGTGGAGGAGAAACCCTCAGCGCGTGCTCGGCTCTGGCGCAGCGTTGCCTTTGGAGGTGGGGGTCAATCCGTAAGGACATTAAGGCTTTTGGTGAAGGCTCTTTACCTCCAGGGCCACGGGGAGGGTCTCGGATGTGGCGTGCTGCTAGTCTGCCTGCCGCCGTGCTGGGACCACTGTGTGTGCAAGGACCGGCAGGGAGCAGAGAGCCCGCGGCCACCTGCGAGACTCTCTCCGAGCGGCTGGAGAGGCTTCAGTGAGCTACGCGTACGCTGTTGGCCGTTTCCACGTGCTCCGCAATGCTTCGTCAGCTCTGCTCATTGCTGTCGCTGTTGCGGGCTTCCAAAGGGGGTGGGAAGGAATTTGATGGTAGATGGATGAGGCCGCAGTAAAGACCTCCTTGCGCGAAACGGCCTTGTGAGTTTGTCCCTGCCGCGCGCCCCCACTGCGTGCATCATTGCTGTTCRGGGTGTCTCTCAGCAAGCGGACGTGGCAGGTGAAGGTTCGTCCCCAGGCGTGGTGCCCGGAGCGGGAGGCCGCCCCTCGTGTCTAGCAGGAGGCGCGAAGGGCACGGGGCGGGCTGGGGAGAAGCACAGCCAGCGGCACTTAGCCGCAGAGCACCTCTTTTGGCTGTTACTGTGCGTTTGCACGGGGAGGCCGGTGCTCCAGGCGCTGTCTGAGCGGCTACCGAGGAGGACTCGTGCTCTGCGGACGAGAGACGAGCAGCCGGGCGCAGGGACGTGGCGACGCTGCCCTGAGGGCACCGCGCAGTTCCTGCGGCGGAGGCGACCCGTTCACTCGCTTCCCCCGGCGAGGGACGGTCCCCCCTCCCTGGGGACGTGCCATCCTTCTCCGCTGCAGCCTGGCTCTTCAGGGTCGGTTTTGGCCTTGGGAGAGCCAGGCCCCTGCGAAAGCGCTGACGTTCCTTAATGCAGTGGTGCTGCTACGGAGGCAGGTGTGAACAGCTTGGTTCTCAAGTGCCGATGTTAGGGTAGTAACAGTAACACTTGGGGTGTTATTACAGACAAAATAAAGCTTTCCAGACCAGAGTGAAGCTACCATTCTGGACTAATGCAAGGGAAGGCGTATTAACACCTCCTGGCATGAATCAAGCCCTAAGTGGCTTTTCTGGGAGCAGGCTCCAAGCAGAGAGCGGCTGATACCCAGAGAACCGGGCGGGCGGGCAGGCAAGAGGGGGCAAATCGGAGATTTCCTCCGGCACGCGCGGCTGCAAACTGGTGGGCGAGCTGGAAGAGGCCAAAAATTGCTGCTACCGTAACACAGGGGATAAGAAAGGGCGGACTCGGCAAGGGGAAATCGCGGTGAATTCACATCTTGACTTGCTTACGGCAGCTCTCCGGCCTGGCTTTCCTCGCCGGAGCGGTGGCGTGAACCCTCGGACGGCGTGAGCCGAGGAGCCTTTCTGGCCGCTCCGACGGGGCCCACCAGCCGGGCGGGATGTGGCAGCCCACACGCTGCCGCCTTGCTCTGCGGCGGTGCAAACCCGGCCAAATTCGCGTTGCCCGGCTTTGGTGTCCGGCACCCAAGGTGCTTGGTGCACTATTAATAAAGAGAAGGAAACAGCAGACTGCAAGTGCCTAGAGAATCATATTTTGTCAGGCAAAATCGATGGCTTTTTTTTTAATAGAAGAGCCAAGGGAATGGAATGGGCAATGGAGGAGAGGTAACGCAATGGCTTAATTGACAAATTAACTCAAATTGGTGGAGATACGCCTGCTACTCCCTGGATCAAAAACTGGCTCAAGGAATGTAAACAAAAGACAGGGAGAAGCAGGATTGAGATGGGGTGAAGCTCCGCGGAGCTGCAGATGAGCGTATGGATGGGGAGAGAGCAGCACCCCGGCAATGCCAGGGCGTGGTGAGCGGGGGGTGCCCCATCACCGGTCGGGGAATATCGGAAAAGGACTGAGGAAGTCTAGAAATCAGCACAAAAAGCACATCCTGGGGAAAATTCAGGCTAAAGCATTAAAGCGAAACAGCCCTTCGTGCGTGCGCTCCGCGGGGGGAAGCTGGGAGAGAAGAAACGCAGCGACCGGAGCTGCTGGAAGGGGTAGACGGGACTCGAAACGGCAAAGCGATGTTCAGCGCAGGTGCGGAGGCGCCCGGGGCAGCCCCGAACCACGTGCCCGCGCGAGCGAGGTGCGCTGGCGTCCTGCGTCCCTGCCGGGCGGGATCTCGCTGCAACGCCCGTAATGCCCACAGACCACCGGATCAAACAGATCTTTTTTCTCTCTCTCTTCCCAACCCTAGTTATCTATTGGAACCAGATGCGTTTTTTCCGCAGGAATTTCCCAGAGGGGAAGGCCGGGGTGCCTCCTCGCAGACGCAGGGGTGACAGTCTCCCTCTGACTTTTCCTTCCTCGGACACGTGGGAACGCAGTCTTTCCCCTGCCAGCAGGGAGGTTTGCCAGGGCCCCTGCTCGAAGCGCTCGGCAGACACTTGTTGTTCGGTTTCGCTGCGGTTGCACGCCGCTTTGCAAACTTTGCCCACCTTGCAGGGCTGCGTTTAACACGACGCTGCAGACTGGTACGACGGATTAATTCAGCGTTCGCCTTTGTGTCCTTAAGCAGCATTTATCTTTTTTTAATTGTGTCGAACGCGTGAGTTTGTTTTCCCTTTTTTTATAACATTTATTTCATTTAGCGCTGGTTTGATGCGATAGACACCTTCATAGGTAGCGGCTCCTTACAACCTGTAAGTCCGTTTATCAAAGACAGGATTTGCTGCTGTTGTTTTTCTATTAGGGAGGAATTACACTAAGCCTGTAGCAGACATTTTGTGTTACCATGGCAGCCCATATTTCCTACAGGGTTGTGACCTCTAATGACTACAGTGGAAAGCTAGGAAAAATGGGGACTCTTTGAAGATTGGTAAATAAATGCATACTTATGCAAACTATCCAAGAGATGGCGAAACTATAGAGAGGGAATGGCATGATTCTTAATGCTGAGTAAATGGTTATATGTAAATACCTGTGTGTTTAAAAAAAATCACCTTTCATTTCACGGTGCCTTTAAAAAGCCTGTTTTGTTTCCATCAAAGCGGTATCCTGAACAGGTTTTCTGCATAGGGCCCATAGTATTTTTCGTGTAATGAAACAGAAATACGGAGTGCAGAATTTCAGCGATGTTCCTTACCATCTAAATCATTCTTTTTTTATAGCCTTTTCAAATATTATTGCCATCATGATTGGATTTTCGGTGTTCTTTTAGTTCATCATTGCTAGATAAAATAAGGCAGCAGAATGTACTGAACTTTTAAACAGGCATCTCAGTGGGAGCTGTCTTTATTCTTTTAAAACAGCATAGTAAAAGAAAAGTCTGTTTTTAAAAAGAACAGATTGATTTTTACGTAAGGAATTTAGTAAAAAGGAAAAACTACATCTATTGAATAGTACACGGTACTTGTTTTGGACCATTAAAATACCTACAGAGGTGTTTTATAGGATTTGTTTGCGAATTCTGAACGATCCCGTATCGTCGTCTGCGGAGATCTCCTAAATTGTATAAGGCTTCAGTAGACACGCTGGTGCTCTGTGCATCTTAAGTTAATGACCCTTTTCATGTAAGCACAGCTGTTGCAATGTAAAAAAATAAATTAGCAAAATGTGCCTCTTCTCCCTGCGTCTTCAGCTCACTTTTCTGCGGATTTCCGCGTTTTTCCCCTTCGGCGTGTAACTTTCTGGACTCCTGCAGCCCAGATGCACGGCACAAAACTCTCCTGTTGATGCTGCCGGCAGAAAGGGACAGATTAAGGTCTCGCGAAACAAAACCAACAGCATCGGCCGGATCCCGTGTCGGGAACACCGGGGTCAAGACGGTGCCGCTGCGCCTTGCAGAGGAGGCTGCTTTAACCCTTTTTGTATCTTCCTTTAGGCAAGGAAAGCAGACCCGGCTTCGCAGGTGGCCCCGCGGGGACCAACCTCCCTCTCGCATCGGGCTCTTTTTGGTGCGAGCGGCAGCGCGGGCTTTGGGGGAGAGCGAGCGCTCGAGCCGGCTCCGGCCACGGCGATGGAGGTTGGCGCTCAGCCTTGGGAGACGGCTTCGCCTGCCTCGGAGCTCGTCCTTCCCTCGGGGAAGCCAGATTTCCACTGATTCCAGCCGGAGCAACCCGGCGCCTTTGACCCGTTTTCATGGAGGAATCCTTGGACGCGGAGCTGGCGTAGGGATAGCGCCTGCCCGCTCCGGCGGGCCGTGGAGCCCCTCTGCCCCGTGCCGAGTCCTGTATCGCCGCCAGCGAGACGCGGCTAGAGCTGGTTTTACGCCTTTAGTAAGCGCTGGAAATTTTACACTGGGAGGTTTGTGTTGGAAACCAGCAGGAGACTTTGGGCTAATATGTGTCACGTTTGAAAGCAAAGATTTGCCAGCCTTCTGTTATTTTTTCCCTCTCTTTTCTTTTTATTTTTTGTATTTAAATAATGAACATTGCTGCAAGCAATGTCATACTCTCAGCCTTGAGAATATTAGCGAGGACTTTCTCACAGCAGTGATTCAACACACTGAAAATCCTTTTCCCGGAAAGCACTAAGATAAGTCACTATTATTTCAGGCTCAGGCTGCGACACGAGGTGCTTTGCCAGTCCCCGAGGCAGCTCAGCCGGAGCCGTGCGGCAGGTTGGAAGGTGCGGGGAATTGCTGTGCCTCCCAGTGCACGGGCAACTGGTGGAGACTGGAGGCAGATGGAGAAGAAGCATTAGTTTTGGTGATGGGTTTGAGCTCTCTGCATATGATTTTGGCCCTTTTTAGCTGCACTGACAACATAGGTAAAGCTTACAGGCTTTTTCTAGGGATTTGGGATACCAGAGATCATCTGGGCTCATTCATGGTGCTGATTACCTGTGTTCTTAATTTTCTTGGAACTGGGAAACTTAATTCAACATGGGAGGCTTCTGGTGTCACTAATCCTACTTTTCTTATGCAACTTCAAACTGTGCTGATGAGCTAGACTATTTTACGTTCTTCTTACTTCTCCTCTCGGTAGTTTTGAGTTTTGTGCTTATTGACGGTGGTTTTTAGACTGGCCCAAAAGTGACTCCTGGGGACGTATCCTCTCCTTGTGGCTCCGTTCCCTTCTCATGTCAGTAATGAAGCACTCCCTGAAGCAGGGGCAGGAGCTTGCTGTGCCACCTCCCAGACTCCTGCCCTTGTCACCCCGTGCCGGCCCTGTTTCCCTCGCTCTCTGCAGGGGTTTTCAAGCTTTCCAGAGAAACTGGGGCTCCTGCAACACGAGGCTCTGCTTGCAAACCAGCGTCACCTGAGGTATAGGGTATGCATAGATCTGCCTTTTACCTGATCCCTGGCTCTCTGCAAATCCTGCAGTTGGCTTCCTCGGCTCCTACAGGAGCTGTTCTACTTTTTAAATATCAAAAAAAGCCCTGGGGGAGAGGGACTGACTGCGTGGCCTCCATCCGTATGTTGCAAGTTGCCTGCCTCAACCATGAAGCAACTCTATCCCCCCACCCATCCTTGAACACATATTTTCCAGCCCAAACTATTTGACAAATCTGACCCAGACTAGCTAATAGTTTCAGGGTGACCAAAACTGCGTATCTGATGAATTTACGATTCAACTGAAAATTCTTGGTTTAGTGAAGTCCAAACATAGAGGGGAAGCTGGTGGTTAAGGCAGCGGGGAGGAAGAGAGGAAAATAAAGCTAGTGAGGAATGCTGGGGAGACTGAAACAGGATCCTGAAACGAACTGCAGAGCAGGAACGGCTCTTTGGGGAGGGAACCACCATTTCAGGGGTCTCACCTGTGGATGACCGACCTTCTGTTTGCACGCGCTGGTTGAGGGCCCCGAGGGTCCTGGCTAAGGGAGACTTCCCGCCGCTCCTTCCAGGGGTCTTGTGAAACTATTCTGGGCTTCCTTTGGTTTGTTTTTTACTTTTTTCTTGTTCTGAGGGGATTTTTCACTAGTCCTTGAAAGCAAAATTTTTTCAGCCCTGCTCATTTGAGGTCAGAAGGAACACTCTGCGTTGGAAGTTATGGATAACATACATTTCTGAGAAGGAAAATGGAACAATTTTACATCTGTTTTCGTGGAGCAGCGCTGAAATGTTACTGGTTGTGTAGCTTAGCAGCTGAACAGACCCATCTGTGATCCCCAGTCCCGCTCCCGGCACGGTCTCGCTTAGCGACGCTGCCGTCCCCAGGCACCCTTGCTCGCGGGCTCTTTGCGGCTCCCCACCTTGTGCAAAGCTCCCTGGTTTCCCTGCTGAGCTGACGCAGTTTGGAAACGTGGTGGGACCAGCGGGAGAGCAAAGCGAGGGCTTTCAGGAAACGCAGTGACTTCTGCACGGGTTGCTCCCGGCCTCTGCTAGATGAGAGCGTGCAGATGGAAGGTAAAATGGCCAATATTTAGCACAGCCCCACGAACACCCACTGCTCTGGTTTGCTGAGCGATGCCAAAAGGCATCAAAGTCGCACCTTCCGTGTTCGCCTGGGAGAGCCTTTGGGAGCCTTGACTTCCCCCTCTCCTGGCGATGAGCTGGGCGGCTGCACCACCCTCCAAGAGAGCGTCTTGGGGGGAGCCCGCCTTTGAAACAAGCCCAACAGAAAAGCTCTGCATCCAAACAGAGTCTCATTGCTCGTGCGGGGTTTCTCATATCATGATTAGTTGTCATGGAGTCGATTCCAAACAGGATCAGAAGTTCGAGTGAGGAATACACATGCTGGGTTTTTGCAAGCCTTAAATATAAAGGAAAGTGGGGGAGAACGATACCTACAAATAAAGTTATCCTCAGGCAGAATATTACTCGTGGCTTTTCCATGAGACGCTCCGTGGCAGCAGAGACAAACCTTTGCCGCTGCTGGCGCTTACGGTCACACTCTGAGCAGTTACGAAAGTGAGCAAACAAACCACATTCCTCGGCCCAAATTAAAAAGAATTTTGTTTTTTTTAAGGCTGAATATAAATGTAGTATCCTTTATTGCACAGAGTACAGAGGAGACCACGGTGCAGCTGCGACAACGGTGTCTGCTTTCCCGAGGACTGCAGTGATTAAGGAGAGCAAGTCTCTGAATGCCGATGGGAGTTAGGCTCTTCGTTGCCATCTGAGTCTCTGAAAATCTCTCTGTGATTTAGCCAAGTAAACTCCTGTGCCAATTATCTCGCAGAAGTTTAAAAAGCCTGTCTGAGTCTCGATGCTATACATGGAAAACTCAACATATCCAGAGACTTACACTGCTGTGAGGACAAATCTATAAATCTCTTTAAAACAAACAAAGGAGATGGAATAAGAATAAGCTTGGAAGCTATCTATATATATGTATACGTTTGTGTATATACATATATACACACATATATATAGACACAAAAATTGTACCTAATTTGTACCCCAATTATCTTAGCCTAGATCTCATAGGAAATCAGGGAACAGGTCTGGCTGGAAAATCCCAGCTCATGTCTTTCATGCTGCAGTCCTTCCTTTGTTTCGTGTATAACATTTTGTTAGGGAAGCTTTCATTCAGAGGTGGACCATGGCTTTTAACTGGAGATGACTTGTATCTGGACAGCTGAATATGCCAGAGGGTTCCGTCTCTGTGGAGGAACAGGAGATACCCCTAGGTGAAGGCAAACCTTTCCTTCTCGTGTTTGCCAGACCTGATGTGACTGCTGCACCATTGCCAAATGAATGCTTCAGCAGGCTGCCGAGCATCGCCGTGCTCTCCTATGCTGCCAAGGCTTGTGCCTTCAGGTGCCCCTGTGGTCCCCCCTTTGGTAAAGTTCAGACAATTTGCATGGCTTTTGAAAGAAACATTTCAAAACCCAAGATGAGAATGCAATCATTCTGAGGGAAACATCTCCAACATTTTGATCTAGTTCATGGATGTGAGCGCCAGGTCCCTTTCCTAGCTAGGCTCGCTCTCAAGATGCACCTTGCGCCTGTTGTTCGTGTTGGGTTGTGACTCGTTTGCTTTACGACTCTGAAACTTACTGCTTTGTCAGCTGTCCCCAGCTGAAAATCAAATATATATGCCCAGCGTGCTTTTTATCTTGTTAACTAAACACAAATAACATGTTCTGCCTCTTCACTTTGAAAGCTTTCAACCCTTTCTCTTTCATCTCTGCCTGCATTGTTCTTTATCAACCTGCCAGTTGAGTATTAAATGGTTTCTCTTTATCCTCTGCCCATAATTTTCAGGGATTTTTCACTGGGCATCACTTCCCAAAGTGCCTTTGTGGGTGTGGAGCCAGGCAGTGTTGGACATTGATACGATTTAGACTTCTGAAGCAACGTGGATACTTCCACAAGGTGTTTCCCCTTCCTGCTCTGGGACAGTTCATTTGATCCTCTGACTTGAGATTTGTCTCCAAGCCTGCTGGAAAGGAGTTTTAGAGAAGTGTCATCAAGCTGTAGGGACATCCTACATGCATACTACAAGCATACTGTGCTTCCTGCTTCTTTGGCACCAAAACCTCATTGCATGTCTGTGCTGACGGATGAATGAGGGTGATCTCTGTGATATTTCAGTTGCTTTAGCGCTGTTTATTAGCTGCCACGTAAAGTGTCTTTGCCTGTCAGTGCCCATGGTGTGACTCTGTGTCCCCATTTACAAACATAGTTCTTTGCTTATTTACCCACATTACGACAAAATCAAGCTTTCTACCTGAAATACTTGTAAATCTTATGTAAAGTTTTTCTTGCTGGACTTTGGATATTTTGGTGTTTGCCTTTGTACATCTGTGTCACTGCTCTCCGTTACTTTTCCTGCTGTGTTGGGCCCATTCGTCTCAGCAGTCATTTCTTCCCATTCATTCTCAGTGAATAGCTATGCTATGGTTTTGCTGGTAAAACTGTAATTTTTAATGACTTCAAAAGCCATTGCCACATTAGGGCTTGAGTTTGAACTGGATTAGAGGCAACAGTCAGAAAAGAACGCTGCTTGTGAAGATCCTGCTTTTCAGCCATCTCCTAGTACAGAAGTTATTAGCTCAAGCACTGCATAGCTGCATGTCAAACGTGGACAGAAATATTTGTAACAACGATGCTAGCTGGAATGATGTTATGGAATTCCTGCTATGCAGAGACACTAAAATATGGTTTAAATTAAAACTGAGGCTGAGCGTGTTATTTACTTGATGAGATTTGCTCCACTCCTTCTCTTGGGATACCTAAAAGCAGGCTGCAATTTCTTCTTTTTTTTTTTAATTCCTCTGAGATGACTGGTGTCCTCTAAATCTAAACGACATCCAATATTTGAAATTCACCTTTGTTTAGTTGTGATTGTGCATGTCAACGCTCATGTTGCTTCTGTTCCTTGGCTGGCTGTGTGTATTTCTTATAAATGGGAAAAGGACACGAGGAAATGACCGGGGAGTTCAGTCTCCCAAGGAGATGCAGTTCAGGATGGAGAGCAGGGTGTTTAGCAAACATTGCTTCCCCCCCTTGTTGGGCCAGCACAGCCTTCCTTAGAGGCATCACGAATCCCGGAGAGGACTGACTGCTTTTGAGTTCTTAACCTGAATGTGGGATCTGGATTTAATTTTCTCTCCTCACAAATACGTGTGGTAATTGGGCGTTTGTAAGTGCCCGTGCTAGTAAAAAGTATTGTTGCGTCTCTGTCTGGCTTGTTTAGTGGGGTTTTTTAAGGCTGAGACTGGACTTTCCGACTTTCCAGTCTGGTCCGTTGCACAGCATAGATGTAGACTTCGCCCAGGAGACTTCAACAACTTCTGCTCCAAGAAGAGCCACTGTCTTAAAAGGGATGCGGTCCTTAGCGAGAGAGCCAACCTTATAAAGACTGCTGCATGTCTCCTCAGGAAGCTGACTCTGCTTAGTTCCCCTCCCTCAAAGATGAGCGTCTTTTTTCCAGTTTACCGTCGCCTTAACCTGAGTGTCCGAGCTCTCTTTGCGCAGGACGTCCCAGGCAGACATGGGTGGCTGTGGGGTGTGGACCATGGGTGCAAGGGCGCAAAGGCAGCTCTGTGTTTTGCGGCCCGCTGATTTTGTGCAGTAAGTTTAACTCTTCCTGGGTGTTAGAGCGAAGGATCTTGCTGGGTTCACTCTAATGCACTATATTTGCAGGAGGTATCTCTGAGATTTCCTAACATCTACTCCTCTCAAATTCTGTCTTGACAAAAATTTGAGGTGAAAAAATAGGTCATGTACACAAACTTGGATGTCTTGTAGCTCTAACTTTGCTTAATAGAGAAGTAACTCTTTGCTCTGACTCTTGCAAAGGTTGTCAAGCACGGACACACCGCCGGTATAAAAGGATTTTATGGACAAGGCTGCACCAGCCCTAAGTTATATTTTACCTTTTTCTCAGAAAATGTTGCCAGTTCCTGCTTGTGTGAAGCCATTGTGCAGCAGTGTTCCTGAACTGACTGTGCTGAATTTCTCCCTGGCACGCTATTAGGCTTTGTTTTGCACGGCACTATATGTCCTTCTTTCATTTTCTGGGCTCAGACTGACCAAGGAAAAATATATGGCTTTCTTCTGCGTGCTGTTAGGGAAAGAAAATCAACAGGTTTGACTTGAAAGCACTGGACTATTCGAAAACAAAGTAGGAGATTTTGATCTTGCCAAATCACATGGCTTGTAAATAGAAATTATCAGTCTTTCCTGTAGTTATAGGATAGAGAGAAGTCAATCCAAGTTGTAAATAAATTATGATTGACCTGGGGTACAAACGGGACGTGGTACATAAGGACTCACTGTTCTTGGCCAACCCTGAGTCTTCCCAGAGATTCCAAAACAAACCCATTGAAAAAGCCTGACTGGAGGTTTCAACACCCACCCTGCAAATTATGGGGCTCTGCAGGGTATTAATTTCAGAGACCTGGAAAGAGAATCCAAAATGCATGGCCACTATATTTCTGAGCAAGGGAAAGACTGAGATTTGAGGCTGCAGAGCTGAGAGGCTCAGGGGAAATAACCCTGAAGGGACAAGATGACCTAGGTGTTCATGCAGGGCATAGGTGTGTCTTCAGGAGGGAGAATTTTTTCTAAAAATCAGGCTGCAACAGAGACTTCTCTTTGGAAGAAAAAGTCAAAAAACTCAGAAGTCATGGTCGTATGGTTAGATGCATGCCTGTGAAAGCCTCATCACCATGTGGAGGCCACAGTTAATTTGGATTTGGAAGTGCAGCTAGGATGTTTGACACGTTACCCCCAGCAGCTAATTCTGTTCGGGTTGCACTGTCGATAGGTTAGAAAATCCAGCGGCTGGGGTACGGTCTCAGCCGGTCGCTGGGCCAAGCTCTGCTGGTGGTGACGCAGGTGAAGGGTGCCCCAAAGCCCTGCCCTCAACGAGGCAGCAAGACCCGAATCCCCCGTTGTTCACTTCCCGAGCGTGTTGCATTGTACCAGGGAAACTGCTCTGCTTGGGAAAGCTTCCAAAATATTGGAAAACCAAGACGTGTGGGGGTCCCGTCAGGCCTCCTGTTTGGCTTGTTTTTACGGGGGGACCGAGCTGCAGCTGCTGGCAGTGGTCAGGCGTTTTGCACGCAAGGGGCTGTCTCTCCAGGGCTTTGCTCTGTCCGTCCGTCTGCCCTCTGCAGCTCTCCATCAGCAGGTAGACTGGAAACTTGGAATTTATTTTTTAAACCAGCTGGGCTGTGGTATATACGTTTCTTCTATCTTTAATGATGTTTCTAAGCTGGCGATTGCCAATTATCAGTTAATAAAGAAGCTTTCAGAATTAGGTCAGAATAGTGTTTCTTTTTTATTTCATTCTTTTCTTTTCACACACCGGCATGCACAGCAGGTATCTCTTCTGACGGCCTTGTTTGTAGTGGAGGTGACAAACCCACACCTTTAAGAACAAGGAAGTGTTTGTCGTGGAGGGCAAATCTGTACCAAGGGACAAAGCCTGATTTCAAATAACTTACTCTGGAATGAATTCAGAATTGTCATCAGGGAGACCAGAGAGAAGAAAAATAAATAAAAATATTTCCCTGATGAACTAAATCTTGTTTCCAGATTTGATAATTTTGAAAGGATATACATTTGTAATCCTACCTGGAAGCCAAAGAAGAAGTTAGTGTGTGTGGATCATCAAACCCAAAGCTGCAGAAAAAGGAATCGCTGAGATCAAGAAAAATGAATATCAAAGAAACATAAAGGTTACGCCCAGGGGTCCTGTTCTAGGTCAGAATATTTGTGTTCTTTGGGTGCAGGGCACAGTTTCTCTTCTCCCGTCTGCCTACACCTCCCAATTGCATATTCTGCACTCAGTCCCTATGCAGAGCTCTTCCTGCTCCTGCTTGAGCAACAAGGGCAGAATATTCAGCAGAGATCTGCAGCACAGACAGGAGAGGAACGTTTTGCCCTGAATATGAAAGAAAATAAGCCAGACTTGGAAGAAAACAACTTTGTATTGATGAGTTCCAGGATGCAAAATGGTTGTGGGGAACAGGAAGACCTGGATATTTGCAGTGGATGAACTTTTCTGGAGCACATAATTTCTTTTCCGTAACACCGTTTCCAGTGGCTGGGACTTTCAAAGGGGCCATAATGGTGCTACGGTATCCAGCTCTCCTTGACTTCTGTGTGAAAGGAAAGGCTTCCGTCTCTGGACTGGTGGAAGCTCATTTACTGTATCAATCGAGCACCTAGCGGTTCTGGGCTGCCCTGACAACCCTGGCTAATAACCATCCTGATTAGATGGTCTTCATATTCTCCCAAGAGCTTGTCAACCAGAGTTTTGATGATTACTCACAGACAGGGCTACAGCAACGCAGAGCTCACCCAACAATCCTGTCCTACCCTGGGCTCCAGAGAAGAACTTGATCTGAGACATCTTCATTTCTTTTTTAACCTGTGGTCTGGCAGAGGCTGAGCTTTGTAGGAGACGCTTAGACTGCAGGGGTCATCGATATCAGGAGTTTCTCCCAACCCCAGCAAGAAGCCTCCATTTTCACCAGAGTCCCAGTTCTGCCCTGGCACAGTGAAGAGAAAGAGGTCTTGGTGGGTCACCTGGGATTACTTGCAAGAGAAATCTTTGAAACTTTCTTCTGGACGGCACGTTCTCTTTCTCCTCTTTCTAGCAGATCTGAATGTGCCTTGCAGGGATCAAGAGAGGGAGCATCAAAGGGTCTTGAATCTATTTTTGCATTTGTATGCTACAGCAAAAGAAGCAGTGGTGTGTCACAGGGATGACCAACACGTCTTGAACCGCCAGAGAGTTAGCCATCTAGTTTGCTGTCTCAATTTGGAAGGGGCTCTCCAGGGAACCATGAAGGAAAAACCTCCCTCTGCTGTCTCAGGAAAGCCGTAAGACAGCCTTGTTCCATCTACCAAACTATTTTCTTTTGAAACAGAGGAGCTTTGGAGTGAAAGAAACAGCAAGACTTTAAGGGCATGGAAAACAGAGTGGAAATTATGTGGCCCCTGAGCTGCTGGAGTAGGATGCATGTGCGTGGGGTGGGCTCAGGGCTGAGGAGTGGTGGTCTCTGGTGGAAGGCTGATAACACCAGACCTGGTCATTTGTCCATCACTTGCAGAAGTCATGAGAACTCCATAGATGTTATACCTCTTCTTCCAAATTTCTTTACGCCTTGGCCAAGACAGCCTAGGGTCTGATCCTCCCTTCATTGGATATTTATGAGCTGCTCCCTGCTCTCACAGGTAGTCTGGCTGAGTTCAAAGGAGCTGCTGCAGTTGTCTGCGTAAGGATTATTCTCGGGAGCAAATCTCCACAGGATCAGGCCCTAGGTGTGTATGATAATATATTTACACTTTGATTTATTTCTTTTCTAAATGCCTGCAGTTTAAGCCTGTAGGTGCATTTACACAACAAATCCTGCTTGCTAATGTTTTCTCGACAAAAGCTACCATGAGAAGAAAAAAAATGCACTTATTTAATGTACGATTGGCACAAAAGAATGATCACCTGGAAGGCAACATCTTCAACCAGAGCTGCCCTTAGAGCTCTGCCTCTGTCCTAGCATGAGACAAAAGCCCCAGTGGACAGACGGGCTCTAGCTGTGCCTGTGAAAGGGAAAAAAGCCTGGTTCTGCTGGATCAAAAGGGACTTGAATCTCTGAGCGGCAGACAGCCTGTGAAACCAGCCTCACTAGTCTTCGGTCCTGGCACTGCATTTCATATTGCTCTATGCAACTTATTCCGCCCCCTCCCCTTGCTGTCCAGCCGGAGACAAAGCTCCTTGCAGCAGGGCTGCCAACAGCTTGGCTGTCACTCTGCAGAGGGACGTGCTCTGCTCCTGCACCTCGAGGACCGGCTGCGCCAGACGTTGCCACCAGCCTGCAGTACTGGCCATTAATCCTGTAACCTGGTTTTGGGAGGCTGCTTTTCCCTGCTTTCTGTGCAAGGTGCAAGGAGTTTGTAGAGGTTGGCCTGGGCCTTGGGCAAGGTGCAAAAGGCAGTGCGTGTGGGCAGACATGCACCTGCCTCCTCCTCCTGCCCTGGCAGCCCCTGCTCTACAGGAGCTGTGCTCGGTGCTGGCTGCGAGGGCAGGATGGCCCCGCTCTGCTGCACAGAGGTGAGGCAGCAGGAAGGGTCTGTAAAGCACCTCTGCAAGGGAGGATGGGGTCTGGCAGGGTGCCCGGCACCCCAGGGCCCTGTGGGTCACCCTGCTCATGGTCTCACGCCTTGCCACGGACCTCAACCCTGACAGCCAGTGGGGGCAAAACCCAGGGGCCCTGCAGGGTCCACCATCCTCCCAGTAGGGTCCTGCATGGAGGGACGGGGTGCAGCAGGCAGGGCGTGGTCCAGCTTCGCCCACATCCACTCATGGCCGACTGCAGATTTCCTGGCAGCATGTGCCACAGCTCTGCCAGGAGCCCCGGCACCGGTGCTTTCCTGCTGGTGTTTCTCCTGCCTGCTGGAAGGCACCTGCCCCGGTCGTTGGATGCCCTTTCCGCCCCGTGCCGTTCCTGCACTGAGCACCCTAATGGCAGCGCTCCGCTGTCCTGCAGCACGCGGAGGAAGACGCGCTTTCCCCGCAGGATCTGTCGGAGCAGGCGGGGCAGATGGATGCGCGGTGCAGCTGCCTCGCGCCCCTGAGCCTGGTGCTGCTGCAGCCGCCTGGGCTGGGGCTCTGTCTCCATCGCGGGCTGCGCGTCCCCTCTCCGGCAAACACCAGCCCTGGCAGTGCCTGCTGGGACCGGGCACGGCTCTCTCCCCAGGTACCGGCCCCACTTAGACGTCGTGTCCCGAGGGGCGGGCGGACTGGATCGGACCAGCACGACATTGCATGTTGCGGTGCCGTGCTGGGGGCAGCCGGAGGTGATGCCCGGCACGGCGCGGCCAGCAGTGCAGGAGACGGCGCCTGACGCGGTGCTCGTGTGAACCTGCACGTCATTAATGCAATTAAGCGAACTCCCCGAGCGCTGCTAATGGGGCTGGCTGCCGGGAGCGTCCCCAGCCCCAGCCGGGACCCAGCGGGTGCCCGGCGCTGTCACCAGCCTGGGGCTGCGGCCGCTCCGCCGGAGCCCTCTGAGCTCGGGTCGCCCTTCCCCTCCCTGACGGCGGCCCCGGGAGGGCGGCTGTGTTTCACGCGTGGGGGCTGGCGCAGGCTGCCTCCTCCTCCGGGTGTGCTCGCAGGGTCCTGCCCCGGCCAAGGGTGCCGGCGGTGCTCGGGGTGCCGGGGGCTGAGGGTGGCAGTGCCGGGGTGCTCTCAGGTCTGTACGGATGCCCCAGACCTGCTGGAGTTGCACCTCCCGGTTTTCCAGGGTACCAAGTTATTTCTGGTCAAAGGCGAGAGGAAGAGAGGCGTGGGAGGTGCTTTCAAAGGGTCATCGGGATCTAATTTAGGAATGTAACTACTGGCAAAACGAGTCACTGAAGCGCTGCCCTTCGGCTGCACAGGGAGTCTAGCACCCAAATTCAGGACCCGTGGCATAGCCGAGGAGATGTTCCTGTATGCATCCACAGATGTGTACGGAGCTGGGCCCACGTGCAAAGTGTCTTTCCCCATCGTCTTCCAAAATTTACTTGAAACGAAGCTGGGACTGCCCAGCCCTCTGCACTCTTCCTCGGACTTGAAGGGTGAGTCCAGCACAACCCGGGTTTCAGCACGTTCAGGGCAGTGCGTCGTCCCGTTGACTGCTGTAACATCTTGAGGCTCGTGCCTGGGATTTTGCAAGGACCCGGTGGCAGTGGTAAGCAAAGGTGTTGTAAGTTCGCAGGCAATTTTTTTACTTCAAAGGGAAATTTCAGAAATAATACAAAGCAGATCCCAAGTCAGCTTTCAGAAACTCGTGACTGCACCGACACCGCAGCAGCACCCCGGGGCGCCGGGCAGGGGGGCGGTGGCGTCGGGTGCACTGGGAGAGCAAACTGCAGCCCGTCACGCCGTGGCGGCCGCCGGCTTGGGCTCGGGCAGGAGGCAAAGCGCTCGCACCGTTTACGTTTCTGAATACTTCCCTTCTGATGATCCAGTAAAATGTGGCACATTTTTAATTTTTAAAGTTGCGTTATGTTCAATGAGAAAAGAACATTTTTTGAAAGGGAAAAACTCGGTTGTCTGCAGCTGTTTGTATGTTGGGATGTGTCATGTCAGCTGAGATCAAATACGCTGGGTTAGGGGTTGTGATGTGACTGATGTGACCGATGTAACTGCGTGCATTAGGTGGGAGCTGGGCGGGGGTGAAAACCTTAAGGAAGTAAAAAATCATTTTTGAAGGGACACAAGAATAAAGCTGGCATGTATTTGTCTGTCTGTTTTTAATATCCTTCCCAAAGAGAGATTCTGGTTTGCAATTTTAGCTTGCTTTTCTTCGGCTCAGCACATTTTATGGAATATTAGAAAAGCAGTCAGAAAACTATCTGTTTCATCGGTAGTTGTCCTTTTTTTCTGTGAATTTGTTTGGTGAGAATTTATTCTGTGCTTTTCGTTTTCCAAAATCAAACATCTTTGGTTATTTTGGAAACTGATTATTTTCCAGACAATTTATCTGCAAAATCTGTGGAATTCTTAAATAAAGCTGGGGGGGTTAAAAGATGATACTTGAAATTTCCTAAATACTTTTCTAATGGGAATATGTTTTCTATTAAAAAAATTTACAAAACCCCCTAATTTCCACTAGCTTTTTTTCTTTTTTTAATGATTCCCCCTCTCTTCGGAGTATATACATGCAACTGTCTCCTAGCGTGTCAAGTATGTGTGAACCTGTTTGGATGTAGTTGGTTTATTTAATGTACGCGACAAAAAGGCTAAGCATTTTTTGGAGCTGATACCCACGTCAGCATGCTGGCGTCTAACCGAGCAGCCTTGCTGTTTGGATGCACGCATATTTTCTCGTCCTGTTTTGTCTCCCGTTACTACTCGGCTCCCATCGCTGATGGGAGGCAGCACGGGTAGTGCCTCGGCAGTCAGGTTCTTTATCTGGATGTGCAACTCCAGGCACCAAAACTTTGGCCGTGAACGCTTGGCCGCGAACCATGTTATGCTGTCAGCAGGAGTTTTAAATTGTTAGGATGAGTATTTCTTACTTGTGTTATGATATTTTCTAGAAATCCAGCTGAGCGCCAGGTCTGCTTGTTCCAGGCGCGGCTCGTACCCAGGGGAGACCTGGGCTTTGCCCTGCCGGGCTTGCCGGGCCGTTTGGCCAGACGAGGAGCAGGGGAGGACAGGAGTCACTGCGCAGAGAGGGCTGGAGGCTGTGGTCAGTGTGGTGGCCGGTTCTCCTTCCCCGCCAATGTCACCCATCTTGCCTGGCTCCTGGTTTCCATCCAAGAGCAGATGGTGATGCATTATCATCCCGGGGTGATCCCGATGGGTGGCTGTAGTTTAAGAGGTCAGCGGGGGTTAGCCACAGCTTCTGCCTCCTGCGCAGAGATCCCATAGGGTCCTCCCAGGTTTGGGCTGCGGGGAGAGAGTGGTCCTGCTCTCTGCTCCCGTGTGATAAGCTCCGTCCCAACTGGTTGCTTCCACAGGAGTTATTTCCAGCCAAGCAGGAGAAATATGAGGCAGTCAGCTTATGGTCTCAGGTTTAGCTGTTGCAGCTAGAGCAACTACAGCAATTCAGTTTTGCAGATGTTATGGGAGAAGAGCCTGCTGGCTTCATTTGGAGCTATGTTTGTGTAAGAAATCTTGGGCTTTTGTTGGTGAGGTTCTGCTTATCACTGCTCTACCCCCTGCTTAGACATCGCCCTCAGTTCTGTGCCTGCAGAGCTTTCACAGCTGCAGACTTCTTGCTTGTTTCTTCTTTGGCTAGTACTGATGTTGTCTGCAGAATTTCAGAGAGCGTGAGGAGTCCTGAGTCAGAGTTACACCCTTCTGCCAGTCTCTGGAGAAAAAGTGTTGTCTACCAGCCACTTGCACATTAATGCTAAATAATAGAAACCCTCAAAGAGTAACTCCTGATGTTTTTCCTTCTGACCTCCCTTCCAGTTGCAAGTTTTGCTTCTGAGGTGCTGATGGCCCTAAATCCTAGTAGAAGCAGCTGCATTTCTGTTGGACTGGTGGCCCTCCTGAGAGCCACCTTGGCTTGAATTCAAGGTGTGACCCCTAATTTTGGAAGAATTGCCCTAAAACTCTAGGTTATTTCTAATAGCCAGGTAGCTGCGGACCAGCTAGGATGAAAGTCCTCTTCTGGAAGCATCCCACAATGGTGCCCTTATGCGCAGTACTGTTGTAAGAACGCTTGTGGCCATCACAAACAAGTCGCAGGAAGAGTGGTGGGGTGCAGAGGTGATCCCATGCAGAATCACGGAGAGTCTTAACCAGCAGGTGTCTGGGGCAGAGCATAGCCCCAAAGTGGTCCTGCATGCCGTCACCCCTCTGCCTGCTGCACCGCTGCACCGGCACTTTTGTAAGTGTAAGCTAACCTATAGCCTTGAAAAATATCTCCCCTTAAAATGAATCTGAACTTAGAGGGGGTCTCTCTGAACACACCTATAAAGTTAGCTTGTGTTTTCTGGGATGATTAAGGCTGATTTACCCCCGTTCCCAGGGTCTTTGTGCCTTTCAAAGTGATGCTCTTTCAGCCACCTACAGAAACGCCGCTTTGGTTTTTAAAAGCAGAGTTCTCGGGAGGTTGTTTTGGTTTCCCAAACGTGCTGGGCTTTCTCTCTGCCTCCGCTTTGTCTCCGCAGTCCTCCCCAAAGCCCAGCTCAGCCATGTGGCCGTGGATTCATGCCTTGGTTGGAGTTCTCTCATTTAATTTTCATGCATCATTTATAGCTTGCTGTGGTGATTTCATAAAGTGAATGTATGTAGTTAACACAGGGGGCCGTCTGGGAACCGGTAATGCAGCTGTGACAGAATGGTTGCTCCCTGCCTTTGTCATTATTTTCTGTACTTCGAGTGTGTTTGTGAGAAACTGCTGCTGGAGCAAACATTCAGACTTATTTTTTCCCTTGAAACTTATCTCGATTGCTTTCCTTAGACCAAAAATGAATTGTCACCTTCCTTCCCCTGGAAATCTGGAAATTTTCCCACACATGACATCTGCCCTTCAAACTGACATCTGAACGGTGATGAAGCCAAGCAGCGAGGCACGGAGGTGACTAATTTAAGAGGAGTGCTGGGCTCTGCTCCTGCGAAACAATGGCAGCTCGTGAAGCCAAACCGAAAAAAGGCATCCAACTGCCAGCAGGTGTTTACGCAGGAAATCTGCCTTCTGGGGCCGGGCAGCTGGGCACGCAGCTCTTCTGCTGTCCTCTCCTTGGGACACGCTGTGTAGCCTTTGGTGGGCAGAAGCAGGCTTGAGGAGGAGCTGGAAGAGAGATCTGGAGGCACAGCTGAGAGCAGGCATCCTCCCTTCCCTGCCCTTTCTCTGTTCTTCGGTCAGTCCATTCATTTTATTATTTTTTTAATTGATTTAAGTTATTAATTTAGGCAGTGTGGTGTTTGCACTTCTGCTCTGGTTGCTTGCATTAAGTTGTTCGTTGGGCTGCTCTGTATTGTGTCGGAGTAGAAGCAGCTAACGAGGGAGGGGAGAGAGAGGGGAGAGAGCCTGTCTATATTGATTTCCACTTGGTTTGATAGGCAGCAGTAGGAAATGGCAGTGAAGCCACGGCCGGTTTGAAATGTTGCACGTTCACACGTTCGTGCTGCCGCTACGGAGGCGATGGAGCAGCTGATGGTCTCCGCGCAGACCCGCTGCCTGTGCGTGCACAGATGGCCTCGAGCAGGGGCGGCCAATGGACCACCATGGACCTGAAACTGAGGGCCAGAGCTTTAATAGTTGATCAGCCAAGTTTGACCTGTTGTTTTTATTAGGTCAAATCTGTGTATGTCCCCCCACCCCCGGCCTGGGGTCCGTGAAGGTTGGGTACCTCTTTTGAGGAGGATCTTCTCTTCTTGCTGAGCACAGAGCTACAGGGGACAGATGTGCAAGGTGTACTGTAGAGGAGGATGGAGAAGGAGGACCATGGCCTGCTGTGTGGCGACTTGCTGTCTGTCTGAGGCATAGCTGTCAGTAACCCATAGCGTGAAACTCCTCCTCCTCCTCCTCCTCCTCCTCCTCCTCCTCCTCCTCTGCACTGCCCACTTCCGTGGCTGTTGAACAGTAGTTTGCTGCACAAAGAGCAAAACATGGAGTCTACTGTCTCAGAGTATTTCATTGGGTGGAGTGAGCCTAGAGAAGTGAAGGTTTTCCTGGAAATTGGTAAATTGGGGGGGGAGGGGGGAAGGGAGATGTTTCTGTTTCCTAGTTGAGAGCCCCGTGGTGCCTCTGGGCTTGGGGAGGACAGGCTCTGTCCCTGTGGGTGGGGACAGAAGCTGGAAGTGATTTTTAGAGTATGGTTTACACACAGGACATGCTGTTTGACTGGAAGGTGTAAAGCCAGGCATGCAGTAATGGTTTTAAGGCAATGCAGGGACCTTGCTTCCAGAATGAAGCTTAGGAATGGGAATCTTTTGAGAAGGCAAGAGGTTAGCAAATATATCCCATCTCTCAGTTGGATGACATGCAATAAAGCAGGATACAGAATATAAAGCAGTGAAGAGAAGACATGTTATGACCTTGTCTGCTGTTAGCAGCTTACACAGCCTGCCAAGGAAAAACCAGCCTGTATTATGGGGGCCATATGGTATTTTACTAACTCTGTGTATAAATCCCTAATAGAATTAGAAGATCCAGCTTCTATGGTGAATTAGAGCCTCTGTGCTGCTTTATATAGAGGAATTTCTGAATTGATCAAGACTGCAGATATCAGAAAGGAGAAAACCCTCTATGGAAGGAAAAGCGAAGGCTCCTTCAGCTTCCTGGGAGGAGCAGCCTATTGCTGGGCCCTGCTATGTGAAACCCTCTTTCCGATTCTGCGCAGCCCTGCAGAAACCATCCTGTCGCCTACAGCATGGGCGAGCCAGAGGCAGATGCTGGCAGGCACCGTAGGGGGAATCTTTGTTGCAAGAAGCTTGAACTCCAGACCTGGGTGGGTTGTCTGAGAGGCAGGCTGAGGTTAGACCCGGTTCAAAGCAACTGATTTGCTTCAAGGTTTTCCTCTTAAAGAAACTAAGAAAGAGTGAAAATTTGCCAATTTGGACCATAAATTCCATTTTTTTGGAATGGCTCAGACCACTGCTAACTCTCTAAAATGCCAGAACCCTGCTGCTTTGCAAACTCCAGAAGACTTCAGCAAAAAAATAACGGTGAAAGTGTGGGTGTTAGCAGTTCTGTTGTGTGGGACACACACAAAGCCACAATGCTTTCTCCTGTACTGAACGCCACAGCCGAGTTAGGGGGTTCTGGGCTCTGGGGCCTGTGCTCAGTTCCCCGGGGTCCTCGGTGGGACATCTCTTCTGGGCCTTAGCAGTCTCCACATGTTCGGATCAGCCCCTCGAATGTAGACTCTCACTTAGCCTTACGCATCTTTTTTATTACCTGCCTTGGCCTGACCAGGTTTAGCCGTGGTATTATCCTTCCTAGTGGGATGAGGGGAAATGTACTTGTTCCTCTTCCAGTAACTCCGGAAAATGGCTGGAAGGATTTTGCTCAAGCTTACAGACACCCACCCCACTCAACAGCCTGAAGTAATTGTATCAGTTCTCCTATTAACACTTAGTCTTTATTTCCCTAATTTCTCAGCTGTCTGGGGAATTTCTTGGAGTTTTGGAAGCTTTCGGAAACAATTCCTATTCTTGTCTGCATAATTTTTCTAGTTGTTTGCGTGCAGCCATGTAGACCCGGGTCCACACGTGGCCCCAGGAAGGGCCCATGCTGCCAGATGCTGGGCAGAGGGATCTGCCTGCATCTCAGGATCTGCTGTATGGCTTTAGAAATGGCCCCAATCCTGTGGTCACCTTACTATAGGGCTGACCAAACCTCAGCCTGCTCTTACGGACGGCAAAACTTCATGTTTACCCCAGTGGCTACTGGAAAAGCCTCCAGGAACATAGAAAGTTCCCTTTTTATTCCAGTGTACGAACCTCCCCAAGAGATATCATTTTATTTGCAGATGAGAATGCAGATGTCCACCTTTTATTAATAAACCCTGTTGAGCACTACGGCAGTGCTTAATGATACCAGCATCGAGAGACAGCCTTGAAAAGGGCTGGGACACGCTCTCATTTGCCACAATGCTATTGCATGTCATTTCTCCCTGCCTGGGTTTCTTCCTTTCGTAAAGCTGGCTGGGGAGTGTGTCCTGCCGTGCTTTGCGCTCCTTGCGGGAGAATATCGTTGCTCTTATTTTCCTTGCTGTAAAGCACGAGCAAGGCATTCAGTGTAACAGCCTGCCCTTTCATCTGGGTTGGAGGGGACGTGGCTTTTGTCCGAATGATTATAATTGTTTAGTCTGATCAGATGTTTCATATGACTACACAAAGCCCGGTTTTTGGCCGCGCCGTCTCTCTTTCTCATGCATACCTATTTCCAAGTGAATCGCTCTGTGCTGGAGCATGTAATTGCAAAGTGCGGCCCTGGCTCTGCCCACCCGCTGGAGGAGACCATGAGATAGGAGCTATTTACCCGGGGGCTTGTCAGGTGGTGGTTACCGTCAATTTAGAGCCTGAAGGAGGAGAGTGCTGCAGGCTGATGTGTGTGAATTAGAAACACACTTTTAGCAACAGCCAGATCCTGCAGGCACTGCAGGGCTGGATCAGACCTCTGCCCCAGGTCCCTGCTGCCAGGGGCGGTCGCCCTGCCGGCGGTGCGGGACTCATCTTGCAGGGACGTCTCACCCTGCGGCAACCCCGTGTCGCGATGGGGAAGGGCGATGTGAAACCACTTTCCCCCGCTGCCCCGGCCCGGCGCGCTGGCGATCCCTGGGTGCGGGCGCGCTGGATTAGTGGCAGTGAATTCTCTCTTGCCGTGACCATCTGGCAGCGGGTTCCTGTGCACAACTTGCAGTTGTTTTGACGGCTGGGACTGCAGGAGTGTGTTGGTTAGCTGAAATTTTCATCCAGATAAGATGTTCAGGCGCCTTATTTGTTGGTCCCTCCCACAGTAATTACTAGTTGCTCAGACCATGGCTTATTCTCCAAGCCTGTTAGGTGGTGAGGCTGTCTCTCCTCTTTATTTTTAAAAAATTGAGATGTTCTTAGTTGCCATTAAAAGCCAGAGTATTTTTAGCATGAGAATCTAGGGTGCAGGGGGAATAGCCTTCCAGATCTTTTATCCCTTCAGAAAATGAATGCTGGGTTGGCTCTCAAGGTCCTATTTTAGAGGAAAGCTGGGTGCTGGTGGATGTGGCAGGGTGCGGGGTGGCACCTTAGGGCACGTCACGGCCCCTCTGCAGGGATTGTCAGGCCACTTGGAGAAACTGAGGCAGGACTTTCTATTGCAGAGGAAATTAGGGTGTGCTGCATGCTGGTCTTAGCTGGAGACCACGCTTCTTTGCATGAAGAAAGGGAAGCAGATTCACACGTCTGAGGCTGGCTTGGGGAGGTGACACCCCCCCCGCATCAGTGGTGCTCGGCATGGAGCTCCGGGGTGCTGAGCACCCACTCGCTGGGTCTCCGGCAGATCCCTGGGGTCGGAGAGTGCACGAGTCCCACGAGTGCTGGGTGTGAGCCGAGGTGTGTCCTTGCCAGGTTCTCCTGCATATTTTCCTGCACTCAGGTATGTTTTCTGCTGTCTGGAAATTATTACAGAAAGGCAGTTCATTGCTTTAAAAGTTCAATGAAAAAGCAGACCTTTACTAAGAGACAGGGCTCTGTCCCCAAGTACATATACATACGCATATACGTACCATGAGGGGTGAAATTGCTGAACGCTCCTTCAATGAAGTGGCTAATACTGTGGCAATAAATTCAGGGGAAATGGACATTATCTGCTGATTGACCTTCTTGCTACGTTAAACAGCTTTTGCTTTTGCCTTGAGGCATCTGGCTGCCTGACATGGCCAATTATCCTATGATAACATCAACTTCATTGAGTCCTATTGCTTCATTATGAAACTGCTTTAGCTGATAATGCATTGCGATTAGCCAGCAAACATTCCTGGGAAGGGAGATTACTCCTTGCCCAGCGTCGAGCTTGCTGAGCGGTGTGCTTCATCCAGCGCTGGCCCAAAAGGCAGCAAGGTGGGGAAGGTCCTCACCATGCAGCAGCTCCCGGGCAGGGACTGTGAGACCCTGGCACTGCGTAGCTGTAGCGCGTGTGGCAAGGAACAAAAATGCCGGTGCTTAACCCTTGCTTGTTTTGAGCACTGAACCCTTTTCTCTCATGATCAGAGCTGCCCATACCACTTTGCGCCACAGTCCAACCTGGCAATTCCCTTCCTTTCTGTCCATTTAAAAGGAAAGACAGCCTCTCCCACAAAAGCTCTTTATCCTTTCTGCCGTCTTCTTCTTTTGGCCTATGATAGAGACTAGTTTAGATCACTGGCAGTGATTCATGCCAGTGTAGAAAGAAACACTACACACCAAAAGCCTGTCTCTGTCGTAGTTTTCCTGTGAGCCTAGTGTGGTTTTGCTTCGTGCCCCAGCTCCCGGAGTCCTGCGGACACGAGAGAACCTCCTCTTCCACTGAAAAAGGGACAGGCAGGATGGTAGCCCTTGGGGAAGCATGCAAAAGCTTGAAAACACTAATTAACTTCTGCAAATCATGTCCGTTCTCTTCTTGTAGTGGCCAGTCAAGTGGAGGGCCATGGTGGAGGTTCACCTGCTCTAGTGGAGAGGTGGAGAGCCCATTCTCCCTCTGCCACCGGCTGCAAGCATGCTGGGCCCACTAACACGCTGTGGGGTCTGATGTCCATGTTGATAAGTTATGGGGTCCAAAGTGTGCATGCAGTCTTTTTGTGCATGGGAGGATCAGCAGGTCTAAGGGGCAGGTGGAGACCGAGATGGCACTGTGTGACCTGCAGAGGAGACCGGTCTGCTGTGAGGGTGGACTCTGTACCGGGGCAGAGACAAGGAGATCTGCTGGAGGACAACGGGCTTTCTGAAAGCACCTCTCCACAAGGGGAGAGCCGTCGTCCAGTGCAAGCCTCAAGCTGTCTGGAGAGAGGATTGTTCTGCCCACTCCCTGCCCTGGGACGGCGTTCCTGCGTCTCCCCACGCTCACCCCTGTCGGAAGCGGGTGGATTTGGTTTTGCAGCAGTGGAAGGGTCGGAAGGAATTTGGGAGGGCATCGTGCCCTTAGGAGTTAACAGGAAAATTTTGGGGAGCAGGCAGCTTTATGTTAAGTGGCTCCGTGGTGAAGGGGGCATCCTCCCTGTGAGCATCCCCCCCCGGGACCTGCCCGCACATGGAGCCGTGGGCGATGACGGTCCTGCCGGCGAGCCTGGCGCGTCCTGCCGACCTGCGGGCTGACTTCCCCAAGGGACGTGCAAGCCGTCTCGGCAGCACCCGCCGCACGGGCAGGCGAGCACGTGCAAGAAGCCATTTTGCAGGCAGGGCTTTGTCGGTGGTTATAGGGTAGCTGCGGTTCAGACAGGGCTCGAGCAGCTGAGGGGGGAGATCAGAGGCTTAAGGAAGCCAGGGGAAATCAGACAGGCCTGGCGCAGCTGAAGAGGGAAGATCAGAGTCCCAGAGCAGCTGGGGGTGAGATTGGATTAGTAGCTGGGAGATCAGAAGCCCGGGCTGGTCGGAGAGGGAGGATCAGACAGGCGAGGAGCGAGGAGATCAGAAACCCCGAGGAGCCCGGGAACGGGAGAGTTCAGGTGGGTCGGGACAGCTGACGGAGGCGAGCCCGGAAGCGGCCAGCGTGAGCCCTGCCTGCATCCACTGAGCATTAGCAGGCGGCGTCATGCCTGCCCCGCCGTGTCGGTGTTACGCCGCCTGCAATCGCCTTGTGTCACCGGCACAGCCGCAGGAGCTCTTCCGCCTTGCTGGAGAGGCGCTTGACGCAAAACGCGGCGCAAGCAGTAGCGGAGCGGCTCTTCCCAGACGCCATCTGGGTTAGTGCTTGTTTGCAGCAGGGAGGCGCCAGGACAGTTGTGCCATATTTCAGTAGTCAGTTCCCAATAACTATTAAAATGCCGCGATCCCTGCTAAGATCCTGACTGCAGCACTGCAAAATGCTCCCTTCCACCTACAAGCACCATTCTCCAAAGGGTAAATAGAGCCTTGAAATCGCACTCCTGGTCATCCAAGCAAGGAAATGCAGCAGGACAACCGCAACAGAGCAGGAGTTGTTTAAAACAGATAACTGATCAAACAGTGGCTGGGCCATTTCAGCTGACACCTCCTGGCCACAGAGCTGGCACACCAGAGTAATTACACAGCCTCCTTGGCCCCGCACCTGCAAGGGGCTCTTCTCCCCTCTCCCATCTCTGTGCCCCATCTGTGAGCACCGGCTCCAAACATGTGCTGCTGTTATGTGTGCTGGCAGCTGGCCTCCTCTTGAATGTGGTCCTGCGGAGACCGAGCTGGTGGAGAACAGTGGTTCGGGTCAGCGGGCGGGGGCACAGGGAGGTGAGGACGTGCCCAGTGGAGGAGATGAGTAGTGGGGAAGGCGGGCTTGTGCTTCTGCTCTTGGCGGCTGTAGAGCACTTTGTGCTTCACTGCCTGGTTTTCTCAAAGGAGAAATGGTGCAGGTGGACAGGAAAGCTTTCTTAGAGAAGAGAGCACCAATCACTTCTCTACTTGGTGCTGTCCTGACAGTAGCTGCCTATTAATATCCCCTTTTTTGTGCCTCTTTCTGTCTTTCCCTTAAGCGATGTGGTTTCCCAGTGCTGTTTGCGGTGGTGTTAACGCCTGAGCAAGAGGCAGAGATGCTGGGTCACCTTTCAGAGCGGGAAGGCTATCCAAACCCTGCTGCTGTCTGTGCTCAAGCCTGGTACCTCCCCACAGCCGTCCTGTGCTCCCAGCACCCAGCGGAGGTCTGGGGCGCGAGGAAGGCTGGGGATCAGTCAGTGGTGCCCCCAAACCTGTGGACTCCACTTTAGGGGTTGGTTGCTGGTGCCTTGATTAAAGGTGTGGAGACCTGCACGCCTGCTCCTCCCACCTTCGAAGGTGTCATCTCCTCCTCCAGGGTGAGCATGGGGACCTTTGCCACTGCGGCCGAGGGCACCATTTCAGGGTGCTGGGCTCCTGCTGGATGCGGGACAGCGTGGTGGCTGGAGAGGAATCTCCTCCAACCTCATACCCCTTTGGGGCCAACCTAGTGTTTGGAGTCCTCCAGGTGCTCAGAAGATACATGGGGGGCTGGATGGGAGCAGTTTTAAGGATAATTGCTTTGCTGTGCCTGTCAGGCCCCCAAAGGTGGGCTGTGACTTTGAAGATGCAGGGTCTAGAGGGACGGGAGCAGAGCGGGGCCCGTCAGACCAGTCTTGRGTTTAGTTTCACAGCCACAGGCAAGACATGGACAGACCAGTATGATATTTCCTAATGTTTTCCTGTCTTCTCTGCTGCTGCCTTCTGTTTCCAGCTTGAGGTTGTTATTTTCTGGTGTTCGGGCACTGACGTGGGTGCTGGGCCAAGGCACAACGGAGGACATCAAAGCATGATCAGAGCAGGCCACCAGGGCAGTCAGCCTCTGCTGCACCCCGAGCAGGAGCGGACATGCTGGCCCGCAGCCCGGTGCCATTCCCTTGCGCCCGCGCCAGTGCTGCTCTGCCGCGTGGTGCACCAGCACCGGGGCGCTTCATCCCTCCTGGCCCTGCTCCGTCCCCAACTCAGCCCATTCGGTGTGGCCTCCTCCACAGCCTTGATTTAAACATCTGTATCCTGTAGGAGATGGAAAAGGGAACATGTTGGCATGTGCCAGAATAGGTAGGTGGTGGAAGTTGCTGTTCTGATGATGTTTTTGTTGTTTAGTTAAAACAGTTTGAGAGCAGAGATGGGAAAATTATGCACAGCTGATTTCCGAGACACATGAAAAGGCATTTGACCTGGCAGAGCTTGATGGCAGATTTTTGGCCTTATCAGGTCCAGCATCTGAAAAGCTAAACTTAAAAAAGCCTGTGGGGAAGAGATCGGAAGGGCCACGATGAACATCCCAAATATCCTCCGTGCTGGCATTTAGAAAGCTGAACAACTCCCTGCTTTGGCGGCATGGAGAGTTTTAGTCCACACGTAAGAGGTTCCTAAAACCAGGGCAGATCCTACCCTGCAAGAGCCGCGAGCACAAACTGCTGCTGCTTTGGACGTGGTTGTAAGGTGGCTTAAATGGAAAGCTGAGACAACCTAATGCGAAAAGGTAACAGCTGAGGAAGTGGAAACCTGTAAAACCTTAGAGCTACGTTATTTGCTAAGCTGATAAAAGGTAGCTTGCATAAATTCATGAACAGGGGGAAATCCCTGCTGTATTCACACGGGCTGCTCACAGTTTCTTAGTTAAGTAAATATAGTTCAGTTTAAGAACAGTTTAAAGGGAATTTGAGAAATAATGAAGCTCAGAGAATTAGCTGAATAGCTTTCATTTGAGATTACAAAAACACAGTGTAATATAATGTTTAAATATCAATGTGGCTTCAGCATTACACAAAATAACCGAACAGAGATAAGGCTACCGTTCTGTCCCTGCACCGGCTGGTAATCTTATTACTGAATTAATATAACCACATACTTTGCGATCGCTGGTTCTCCCCCAACTTGTAGACTAAGTGAATGAATAAAGATGACAGAAAAGGCATGCACGGTCATTCTGAAGCTCGCCAAACTGCAAAGCGCTTCTCCCTGGAAAACAACGTGGCGAAGCGCAGCGTGGTGGGGCCGGGCGCTGGCTCGCGGGGAAGAGTATGCGTTGCTGGGTCGGGAGCACGAAGTAAAATTAAGGAATTGGTGTAGGAAGCCAGTGGCGTGAGAGAGCAGCTCGAGGCTGCTGCTTTCCGGAGGGAAACCCCAGTTATCCCAGTCTCCGGTTGTGCACGTAGCCTTAGGGCTGAGGCAGGAGCGTGGGGCTGCTCTTGTGGGGCAGTGGGTGGCACAGGCTTAGAGGACATGCCGTTGCCTCCTTTGATGTTTCAAGCCTGCTTTGTCTGGAAAGGAGAAAAGTGAAGAATTTACTCTCTGGCAAGCACACATTTTTGTCATTTTGCTCTACCTGCGTTAACAAAGTTTGCTCTATCTGTGAGACTGAAAAATCCCCTTTGCTGGCTAGCTTTCCATCAGCGATGGACCGCTGCTAACAGCCATCCTTGCTGCGGCACTGTGGTGTGCTCCCGGCCCTGGCCATGTCCCCCCGCCACCCTCCGGGACCTCCGTAAGGCAGCAGAGTCCCAGCACAAAGAAGCTGTGAGGAAGCGATGAGCAATGGCTGTCAGGAGGTTAGTGGGAGCTAGATTATAAATGAATAGCAGTAATAAAAATCAACTGTTGCCGCGTGCTTTTTCAATGGCATTTTTGCCCAAAGGGTGTCCGCTTGTTACCGTGGCTTGGAGCAGGCTCTGGGACTTGCAGTCAGACCAAGGGCTGCTGGGGTTGCAGTTAGCAGCCGTGCCTGGCGCTCATTCGTGGCATCCACAGATGAGGTGTCCCCGTGATACTGGGATGGCTCCTTTTGGATCATTTTTCCATGTTGTGCAAGAACAGCGGCCAGCATTTTCAACGCTTTGGCATCCTCCGTGTCCCGCACTTGTACACACATTTGTGGCCGCTTTGGTGAGGTCGCAGCTGCAAAGGACGGCAGAGCCCATTTCCCGCGTGCATCCTCCGTTCCTTTGCCCATAGTCGTTGCAGACCTCCTAGTGGTATTTGCAAAAGATGCCTGGGTCTGGCTGGGGCACGGGAAAACAAATACCTTCACATCCACGTTCCTAGCCAAAAAAGATTTGCTCAGCTTTGAATTACAGAGACGTTTCTCCAAATGTTTTGAACTCCAGCCTAACGCTGCTCCCCAAACCTAGTATGTAAAAGGTCTCTTTTATGTGACTATTACTTTGGTCACCAAAGTATCAGGTTTTTACAAGAGCTGCTTATCCTTTGATAAAACAAAATCAGTGAATTTATGCTGACAGCTTCAGATGCTGTGGAAACTTGAGCAACCTTTCACCAGCACATGCTGCTTGCTGGATCCTTCCTTAACAGCAAACTGCAGCAGCATCTTTAGTAATTTAATGAGCAATAAAGAAGACTATAAAAAAACAAGGATAATTAAATGCAATGATAGATTTTAGCACCCTAAATGGTTACCAGAAGTGCTCAATCAAAACTAAGGTTTGTGCTAGGCAGAAGGAATAGCTCTTTGTTGTCCCATAATCAAAAACGTTAAAAAATGAAATGCAAAGAAAGATTTGGGATAGAGTTGGAATGACAGAATCATTAAAAATCAATCACAGCCTGCCTCCCGATGCCCCTCTGATTTTTCGGTGAGACAAATAAAGCAAAATTAGTGGTGTTTGTGGGGAATGTTGTCAGGATGGGATCTACGTATCCTGCCGCCACACTGCCACCCTTATTTTAACCACACAAACAGGAAACTAATGAAAGTACTAGCGTTGCCACAAATTCTTTCTTAACACAATAGTCTTTAGGAAAATCTGTGGATTAATTACACATTTTCATGCAATGACATGATGCTAATTGTTTACACTAAGCCACATTTGCTTATGTAAATTATCCTAATTGGAAAATTCTTTAGTGAATAATTGTAATAGCAAATTAAAGAAACGAGGAAATATGGAGGTTGTCAAGACAATCCTTTGCGAATGATACTCTGATGTGATGCAGAATGACCTAATCGGTTAACTCAGGCACTGATTACGAATTTAGCAGAGAGGGACAAAAGTGCTTGAAACACATGGATTGCAATTTTACTAATTAAGGGCCTGATCCTGGCTGCTTTCCCTCCTGAGGCACCACAGAGCCCTGGGAGAGGCGGCTGGAGTGGGTGCTCGACCCTGTGCCTCCGCCTGTCCCAGCAGCCTCATCGGTGGGAGCTAAGCAAGCTCGGGCTCTTTCAGGGAAACTTCTCATTCGCAAAGAAACCGAGCAGGGCCTCTGTGCTGGCCTGGGGGCTTGTGGGGTGTACGCAGCTCACCGAAACCTCTCGCCGGCCGGGGGCCGCTGGAGCTTCTCGGGCGCAGTGAGCGCTGCGGTCTTGGAGAAGCCTTTGGGCAAGGACCCTGGGCAGAGCGCGGGTACGTGAACAGGTACCTTTGCAGGTACCGATTCCTGTATGAGACATTGCTCCTGGATCAAATGCTATCATTTTGTTTTCTTTGCAGCTTTAATAAGCGAAAGACCAGGCAAGGGGGTTGCTCTCGGTTCTCTTGGTTACCCCTTTGTAGCTGCTTTGTACCCATTCTGGTTAACCCAGAGGTGCCTCCCTGCAGCTGTGGGTCATTGCGCATGGTCCAGAGCCTTCTTGGGGGGAGCTGGTGTGATGCTTTTGAAGATGTCATCATGGCTTGGTTCCTGAATATGATCTTCTCCATCCCAATGGGGGAGACTCCCCGTGTCCTGCCTCCCAGGTACGGAGGCGGTAGAAGGTGCCTCTCTCTGCCCTGGTGCAACGTGTGGAAATGCTCTGTCTCAGAGGCGGCTTTCCACCGCCTGCGAATTTGGAGCAGGGGCACGTGCCGTGGCGCCGGGACGGCTCTGCTGCGAGAGCTGGTGCGCGGGCTGGTGTGTGCGCTGGGGCGGGCGCAGCACGGTGCCAGCATGGGGACACGTGTGTGCGGGTGCAGGACAGTGCCAGCGTGGGGATGCGTGTTACGGGGTGGGACCAGCGCAGCCCACTTCAGAGCGGTGCCCTGTGCCGCGCTCAGCTGGAAGACGGGGGTTATTCCTGCTTTGCTTCAGCTGGTTCCTCTGCTAATGGGAGGCTAATTGCACCCTTCTGGGGCTGAGATCCACTTAAGTCCTTTTTGGCGTAGAAAAACCCAAATAATGTCTAGGTAATCCACTGCCGTGATATTTCACTGTATCGTATGTCTGGAAAAGCGGTGTCGGTTGCTGGACTGATACCACTGATTGCAACCTAGCCGTATTAAAAAAGAAAAAATCCCTCCATTTTTTAATGGACCTTTTTTTTTCTAATTTTGCTTATTGGGGTTCACGTTGCATTCTCGAGAGTGTCTATTCTTAGCGCTATATTTGTTCAGTCAAATCTCGGCACAGAAACTCTGAGGCCTTCCCCGACGCGTTAGGCTGTCCGAAAGTGTTAATGCAAGCCGGCTGCAACGAAAGGAGCTTTTGCAGCTCAAACAGACGTATTATTTTTGACGGGTGTTTCTTTGAGCATTAAGCCTTTCTCATGCTACATGCTGTTTGCAGTCTTTTGTCTTACAACCTTTTAAAATTTATCCCAGGATGTTTCAAGTTGGGTTTTTTCTTTTCTTTTTTTTCTTTTTTGTTGCAGTTTATCCACTTTGGTAGCTCATGAAGGACTGGATGATAACTTTAAACTTTCTGCATGAGAGTTTAAGAAAAGATGGTATGGCAAGAGAGGAAAAAGCAAAAGCACGTGTTGCCAAAAGTATGCATATGCTACACGGTCATTTTATCATGCAGAAGTGGCTGCTTTGTGTGTATTTTCAGGATGCAGAGGGAATACCCTAAATAAAATGTTTCAGCTCTTGGGCCTCTCGTATGCACACTTTTCTTTTTGTTATCATATAGCACTTGTTCTGTAACTGGATTTGACATTTATTAAAGTTGTGGTTTTACCATATTTCATAAATGATTTCCATGGTTACCAAGGTTGGGTGCCTAGTGAAATCAAAGTACTCACTAAAATGTTAAAAGGTAGGTTTCTTTTAAATGAAAGCGGAGGGGTACTGGGCAATTTTTACCTTGGTATTTGCTTTTCGGGAGCCTGGGCTGGGCTGGGGCTGGTGCAAGCAGGTACGCTGGCTCCAGCGTGGGGACGTCGGCAGGATCGCACCGCTTTCCCCAGCGGGGAACCTGTCGCCTGCCTCAAATTCTGTGTTCCTTCACAATGTGGGTCTCAAGCACATCAATTTAGGGATTTTAACGTTAATAAAAACCCAGCCAGTCTACTGCCAGTTTCGAACGGTTTCCAGTGCTCAGCAGAGCCACTGGAGTCAGCTGAAGCTGCTGATTTTGTGGCGTTTTGGGTCTCATCGCTAGACCAATACAAAGGTATTTTTTACACCTTCACAAGTCTTTAGTGTATTTTCCCTGCACCAGCTGTGGCAGATGGTGCAAATATATTCAACCAAAGGAAGAAACCTGATTTCTTTAATGGTACTTGAGAAATTAGTTATCTTCGAGACTCTTGAGGGCTCTCCATAAAGTTCTGGGCTCTGTATGAGAATCTCAGCTTTTCGGATCAAAAAGAAGGATTTAGAGATTCAAAAAGCCAGAAATATTTAAACAGACTAAGCCGCACATTCTTCAGCAAGAGCCGTGCGATTTCTAAGCTTAGCTTACAATTCGGGAGTCTGGTTCCTGAGACACGAACCCCTCTCACACGCGCATCGGACAGGGCCTGCTGTGAACGGGCAGAGGCAGGGACTGCTTTTACGGTGGAAACCTCAGCGTCGCCTACGGCAGCTCATGTCTGAGAAGACCTGGAGGCACTGATATGGGAAGACTGAATGCTCAGTGTCTCCTCTATAAATAGTGCTGTTAAATCCGACTTTTAAAAGCTCTGAAAAGTCCTGAGAGACAAGGTGCATGCAGCGAGGATGCACTTACAGTTTGGGGTGTATCTGTCTGCCGATGTGAAATGCTGAAGAGTCCTCTACACAGCTGCTCTAGGGTTGAAATCACAAGCCCAGGCTTTTTTGGAGGGCCTTTTCTCTGCCTTTTTGCCCCTGGGGACAGTGGGACAGGCTGGGGAGGGCTGGTGGCCGCTGCTCTGCATCTGGGCTGTATCTTCTGCATTCAGCTTCTGGCCTCCCACAAGCTGGTGTAGCCACAGGAATCAGCAACACCTTTGTTTAATATATACTGAAACAAGTTTTTCATGCTTTACATACAAAATTCTGTATCAAGAACATATTAATGTTCTTGAGCCAAGACTTTGGGGGCAGAAGACAGCCAATGAAGTGTGACTGCATCCATGTGAAAATGAAAAGTTAGCTTGAAGAAATTAAAGCAAACTTAAAGTATTCAAGTTCATTGATCAGGAATATTATGACATCTCACTGGCGGTGAAATGGCGAGCTGCAATTTATCCCCCTTGTATCCCTTTCTTCACAGGCCCTGTTTCACCTGGGGAGATTCAGTGTTCATGGACTAGAAAGCAACAGACGGGGAATGCCGAGAACTTCAGCTGCAACAGAGGTACCTGTGTGTGATTGAGCGAGTTACTAGTTTAAATAAATATAAACATCAGTAGCACATATACTTCACATCTCAACCAGAGGCAGCATCGCGCGTTTCTAGTTGGCAGTTTGCTTTCCAACTACTTTACATGCTGTTTTTCTCAGGGTTATGTTTTGAATATCTAGACCTGTAAGACCAGGTCCTTTACTTCCTTTTGAGGCAAAACACCTCTGTATGGGGTCGGAAAAAAGACATTAAAAGAGAGATGGCCTGTAATCCTTGTACCTTCTCCTTCCAAACAGGAAACTTTTGGAGTTTCTTGTAGGTCCTCTGGGAGCGACTGCTAGCAGACCACTTTCTGAGGATAAACTGTTAGGATGTTCACCTGCAGTTTCCCTTAGTCCCATGCATTTGCGTGGTTTTCCTCCCCCCCGGGGAAGGCCACCTGCAGCTTGGCTATTTATGTTCCCTGAGCCGAACTCGTGGGGTGTCGTTGTGGGCTGCTCTGTTGCAAAGGACCCAAGGGAAGCCGGGCACAGGGGTCCTGGGTGCTAAAGCAGTCTTGTCCCTAAATAGCTGAGCTTTGCAGAAGCACCAGCAAGGAGTGCTGAGCACCAGGGAGAAACCACGTGGTTCTAAGCTGGCAGACGGGCAAACCTTGCCCTGTCTCCGTGCCACAGGTGGGGAGCGCTGGCCTGGAGCTGTTTCATTTGAGTCCAGCTGAGCCCTCTTTCAGAAATGACTCCTGTTGCAGACCATGATCCATGGTCTCCTGCTACCTTTCTGCTAAGGAAAGGACCTGGTTTTAGCTCCCCTTCCTCATACAAACAAGTGGAGAGGAGATTAGCTGAGAGACCCATGGGCATCCAGGGAAAGCAGACCTGGTTGCCTGGAGGCCTCTTGCAGGACCAGAGCAGCAGAGGTTGTTCAAGGTTGTTGGCTACTGACAGAAAGATCTGGGGCCTTACAGAGAAAGGAGATGTGGGGCTCGTGGTGGTGTTGGGGAGCAGTCTCGGGGCAGGAGAGAGGTGCTGCAGAGTAGGAGCTTGTTACCCAGCGCCTGTGGGGCCTGTGGTTTGGGTGTCCATGGGGATAGATGGGGTGGAGCAGGAAGAGCTGCGGTGAGCTGCGCTCTCATGTCCTTGGAGCCCACTGAGGCGGTGGGAGAGCCTCACCCCGTCCTGAGACACCTGCAGAGAGGAGGTCTCGGCAGTGCTGACGCGTCCTGGGTTGGCTTTGGCTGGTGCCATGCAGCTTCGTCATCCCCTGCCCTGGATTTGTGTCCAAATTGGCGGCGAGGAGGGACGAGCCCAGGCTGGTCCTGGCACCTCTGGCTGTTTCTGCGGCTGCAGGGTCTCGCAAACATGGAAGGCGAGCTGTTTTCTGTCTTTTCTGACCCCACGCCGGTTCCAAGGCACATTTCTCTGTCAGTCACTTCCTCCTGACCCCCTCTTTCCCCGTGCTCTGGCAACTGTGTGGCTTTATGATGGCCAAAAAAAAAGATATATAGTGGTCCCCAGATAACTATTTGGTGTAAGCAAACCACACGGCTTTAATGGAATTACCTCCGCCCGGCTAGTAAATAATTTATGGGAGGCAGTAAATAAAATATGTTTCTGTGTTCTCAGAAAGAGTTGTCAGCCGGCAAACACCCACTGGGGGGAAGTTAGTTAACCCAGAAAGAGTCCCCAGGGGCCTCGAATGGGGGCTGGGAGCTGGCCGGGCAGCGTCCTGGAGGGGCGCGCGGCGCTGGGCCGGGAGTCCCAGGGGGGCTGCGCCGCGGGGGCATTGCTGCGGTTGCCTGCCGGTAGCCTTGGCCGTGACAGCCACCGTGGTGCTCGCCACTTGACCTGCATTTCCGAGGCACCCGCTGCAGCCTGCGCCCGTCGCCGAGCCCCAATTGAAACCCGAGCCCTGTCACTAATGGCATTAGCGGGAGCTGCGGGGCCGGGGGCGCGAGGGGCCCGGCCCGGCCCGGCCTTGCTCGGCTCGGCCCGGCCCGGCTAGGCCCGGCCTGGCCCAGGGGGCCGCCCTGGTCCCCCGCTGGCATGGGGCAGTGTGGGCCGGGGAGCCGGCAGCAGAGATTTACGATGCGGGAGGACAGAGCGTGAAAGCAGTATATCATCATCAGGTTGGGCTGAAAGAAAGAAAACATATCTCCAACAAAAAGCGGGGCTTCGCAATTCAGCTGCGTTGTTAGGACAACGCAAACTATCCTTGAAATGATTAGTTCCACTTCAAAGGCATTTACATTCAACAGGGGCAGGCACAGCCTCTTTTCATGTCGCCAGAGGAGGAGGAAAAAATAATAATAATAAAAATTTTTTTAAAAGAGCCCAAGAGGAGGTGGGGAGGTTTTGCATTAAGGAGAGTTGTATGTTTGCTTCTTCTATTTATTTTTGCCCATTGAGGGGAAACCTGGGTGAGATGAGCAGAGGGCTCGCGGCACCGCAGAGCTCCTGGGCCGCCCAGCTGGGAGGTGGGCGAGGGGCGGCCGGGCAAGCGGCTCCCAGGGCCGCCTGGGACCCCCCCACCGCCTTTTAAATGGGGAAGTAAAAAGACAACAGTTTAAAAAAAAGAAAAAAAAAAACCTGACCTGAAGAGCTGTCTTTCCTGGGACATCTGTTATGAACTCGAGGAAGCGTGACGTACGTTTGGTTAGATCACAAAGACTCGGGGTTATCCTGACGCAGTTTGGGAAAGATTTGAAGACAGAGGTGTCCCCACGCTGCTTGGGAACTGGATCCCGTGTGCTGGCCCGGGCTGGGAAGAAGTTTTTACATCTGAAATCAGGCACCGAAACAGCTTCCTGGAGGCCTCCGTCCGGCTGGCTTTTCCCCTGGGGAACACCCAACCTAAGCTGGTTTCATCCCAAGTTATCCTGAGCAATGCAGGATCGAATGCAGAGAAGGAAAAAGATGCTGGGATTAGCCCGGAGGAAATGTTTACCAAATCCCTCTTGCTTTACCAAAGCCCAACTTGTTTCCCCTTCTGCTGATCAATTCTTATCTCCAAATGAAACTAATATCGCTGTCCTATTCCAAAGCACATCACTTATTTTAGCTCCCAATTTACCTAAAAGTACTGCTGCCATCTCTCTTAGTGTTGGAGATGAAAAGGCAAACATAAAAAATTAAAGTGCAAACCAGGAAGCCAATGTGGAAGAAAGTTATCTGTGCTAAATGAGGGAGCTGCACATCACCTTTAATGTGTTGTGCCAACGCGTGTGCATTGGGGTGTCTGTGTGCACACGGGTGTGGGTCTGTGCTCTCTCCCTCTTTCTGTTGCCAGGTTTCTGCCTGATGTTTTACAGCTCATCTTTGGGTCAGGCCTCAAAATCCTCTAGGAGAAAAATCAAAATAGTAAAGAATCCTGGGCAACAGTTTCCTAAAATATTTTGTCTCCCACAGCTATCTAAAAGCATATGAACTGAATTATTCTCCATACTGGTGCTGATCAAAAAATCTCTCTTTCAAGTTGCTTTTGTGGGGAGGTTAACACATTACACATTTGAAACCTAACAACTATGTCTGGGGCTTTTTAACGTTTTTAAAGGTGTCAGGAACATTTTAATGCCAGCACCAGCAAACTCTGCTTTAGTCCTATTGGAAAGCCAGAGGAGATGGTAGCTCCAGCTTTATGGAATGAATAGCAGCGTGCAAGTTAGCATTTGGAAATGAAAGCCTTATTCCAACAAAGCTGTAGCTGAAGTCAAGGTTTAACTGTTCAGCGATCCTTGTTTTTTATTATGAACATGTACATGATTCATTCATGATCGATCCAAGAAGTTCCCTTCTTTTTTTCCCTTTCCCCTTTCTCTCTCTTTTTTCATAGACCCTTTTATCACTGGTGTGGGCAGGCACCATCCAGGAGAGTTTGATATGTCAACACTCACTCGCCATCACGCTCAGCTGGTTTCTGATCAGCTCGGAGGCTTTGGGTGTTTGGTTTGCCCTGCAGCGCTTGGGCTGCCGGAGGACTGCTCTGGCTCTGGTGCTCGCTTGGAAGGTGCCAGTGCAGAAATCGCATGCTGCAGCAATTGGCATATAAAGATTAGAAATGGGCCTTTCAGTGAAATCAAATCTTGTGGTGGTGTTCGTGGCCGTGAGAAATGTGGCCTAAAGAGAGGCAGTTGTATTGGAAAGAAAAGTGGTGAAGGTTTTTTTTTTTTTAAAGTGAAGGCCAGATAATTTGGTGTTACAGAAGAAGAAGGAGAGATAGGACTAGAAAAATCCTAATGGAAAGAAGAAAGATTTCGGAACATCTTGGAGGTGGAGAGGCAGAGCAGGCTGTGAAGGGAGAGGGGAACAGGCTGGGATTCAGGCTGGTGAGATGTGTTCAGGGCACCAGGCCTCAAAGGCCAAGCCAAGAGCGCTGAATGTCAGAGACACTTTATCCAGTTGTGTTGTTTTTCATTCCTGAAGATAAAGAAATGTTTCCAGTCAGAATAACACATTTTTGTTGAATTCCATGAAAGTTCATACTTTAAAAATGTGTTTTCCATTTCTGACTTTTGTTTTATGAAACACTAGAGCTTTTGAAATATCCTAGCAACTTTTGGACTTCCACGTTTGCTCTGTCATTTATAGGGGCATTAGCAAGAAATTAAAGCTGGTGTGTGTTTTGACTCCACATCATCTTCTGATGCGGAGCTTTCCCTAGTTTTCAGGTTGTACCGTTCTCCCTTTCGGTCCCACCGTCCCAGTCCTGACATACCGAAGCGGCTGCTTCAGACCGTGCTAGGGTCCATTTGGCTGCACGAGGGAAGGGAGAGCGTCTCTCCCCAGGAATTCCCGTTTTGCTGCAGCTGATGATAAAGGAGCAATCTGCCCAGCAGCGAGGCATTTCTAGGCTCCTCTTGCAGGCTGGGGTTTCGAGGGGGAGAGGCTGAGTGATGCTGCAGCATCTCGTGTTCCCTGTTCCCCAGGCTAGCAATTTTGGCCTGTCTGCCCCAGACGATCAGTGCCCATCCCAAAGCTTGAATTAATTATTTGGGACTGGCTCGAGGCTGTGCCAGGGCCTGTGGCACGGTGCTGGGTGTGTGTCTGGGAACAGGAATCAGGAAAATGGGCGTTCAAGCAAGTTACTCCGGGTCCCTTTGCAGATTCGCTGATCCCAGCCACACCGGGAGAGATGCAGAACTTGAATTTGCAGGAAAATCCTTTTGGCTTTGGGGATTCAACTTAAAGGCCCGGTTGCTCGGTGCACATGTGCATGGGGCAGGCAAAGAGGAGGACGAGCGAGGGGAGGAGAAGGGGCCGTGCGTGGCGGGAGCCCGGGCCAGGTAGGAACGCCCCTGCCCATGCCGTCTCTTCCCCCCTTGTTATCCCGTTGTCTTTCCCTTTCTCTGATTTTTGTGTGCGTGCGTGTCTCCCTCCCCTCCTTCTTGTCTGTATGTCTCCTCTCTCATTCTTGTCTCGCTCCACCCCTCCGTCTCCCCGTCTGCCTGGCCCACACCCCTTTTGTCCTTCTCCGCGGCTCCGCTGCGCTTTTGTGTGCTAATAGCGGCCGAGCGACGCGGGGAAGGCCCACCCCGTGCGCCCGCTCCCCGCGAGGCTGCCGCAGCGGTTTGGGCCGCCGGCCCGCTCGGCTGCAGCGGCTGCGGCTTGGGGAGATGCGTCCCAGCAGCACAGCGCTGCTGGTGCCCACAGGCTGGCTTGGAGAGCCCATGGAGACGCTGGTGGCAAGGCAAAACGGGCCAAGGGGAGCCTCCGAGAAACCCTCCTTGGAGCCGCGCTGGGATGCGGTGTGGTGCCTGGGGCGATGAGGAGGCCTCTCTTTGCTGAGTCCGGTGAAAGGACCGGGGTCCAGGCACCCGGCATGGCTCCTTGGCTGTGAGCTCCTCGGGGCAGAAAGCACCGCTCCTGCGTCTGCGCGCTGGGGCCTCTCGGAGCTGCTGGCACCCACCTGACTGGAGCAACGGGAAAGGGCTCGAGCCACCACACGGACGTGGGGCTCTCACCACCCCTCGCTCCTGGGATCCTCCAGTGGCTGCTCCACGCACCTGCCATCCCCTCCCTGCGATCGGGGAGAAGTGGTGGTGCTGGTGGGACGCTTCCCGGCCACGTGGTAAAAGCTGCTCCGTGCCCGACTTGCCACGAGGTGAAAATGGTGGTGTGGGGGCCTGGGGGCCGGGGGGAGGCCTCGCAGGCGCAAAGCTGGCAGCAGATGGAGCATCACTCCCCGGGAGCAGTAAAACGGGCCCTGGGCCCTGGCAGGTCCAGGCCATCCTCCTGTCCGAGCGCCCGTGGTTCTCCTGGGCAGCCGAAGGATGATGCTTCCCTTCTCGCCGGTGGCAGTGGGGAAGCCCAGAGGAGGGGGGGCGGCTGCCCACCTCGGCTGATGCTGCTCGTGCAAAAGGATTCAACATCCCTCCTCCTCTTCCCGACACGGGGCCGGGAGGGGTTTCCCACGCTCTGGAGGTTTCCCACACTGGTACTTTTGGAAATGGATGTTTTGGTCCTTCTTGTGTTGATTGCAGGGCTGGGTGACACAGAGAGGCTCGGGGTGCGGGAGGTGCAATCCAGGCCCCTCCGGCACACGCTGCGTTTGCTGGGCGCTGTTCTCCCCATCCTGCTCGCCGCCGTCCTGGCGGGAGCTGGTGTCCCCCTTGCCCCCGCGGTGACAGCAGGCCGCATGCCACATCGCTCCTCTCCCGCCGGGGAGGCCGCCGAGCACCGTCCAGAGCCGAATTCGCTGTGCCGGATTACTCGTCCTTTTCGAGACCTGTTTGAAACATTTTTCCCTAACGCTGTTTTTTCTTCTCCCTGAAGAGAGTAAGTAAAAAGGAAAGCAGAGATGGAGAGAACATACACTAATGAGAATTTGCATGAAGTATTTATATTCCGTGCTTATGTGACTCATTTGTAAACATGGAGTAAAAATACTACATACAGTATGTATGCATATATACATATACACACTGAGCTAGAGGTTGCTTGAGAGCTCGTGTAGGTGTGCGTGTGTTTGCACAGCCGTGCATGTGGGGATAGAGACAGAAATCCGCCTGTGCTGCTGTAGCTTTGGTTTGCACGTGGGTTGCCTGGAGTTGGCTGGTTTCTCCTCCTGTAAAAAAATAAATAAGCCCCCTTAAAAAATACCGTGGGCTCAGATGAAACAGTGCAAATGCTAGCGAGCACGGAAGAGGTTTGCAGCCCCCGAGGAGGAGCTGCTCGCGGGTTTCCAGAACACGCTGACCTTTAGCGTGAGCGGTTCGCCCTGCCACAAAGTGAGGCTACGTGACCTTCTGCTGCGCGCGGGACTTGCCGAGTCCTGGAGAGAAATCCTGTCCCTGCCAAATCCGCCGCAACATCCTGATGCTCGGTGGACCCAGGCACGACGTCTAGCAGCAATCGCTTTTTCTGGAGATCGCACGCCGCCACCGCTGCGCGATGGGAATATAAAAGGCTGCTTTTATTAATCTAGTACAGCCTTCTACGTGTTAAAAAAAATAGTTGTGCCATTAATAATAAATTTGTCACATTTCTCTGTCACTTGCAAGGCGCAGGGCTCTCCCCGGCACCTCCGCACCCGCGAGGTGCCGCGTGCCGGTGCAGCCGCTCTTCGACGTGTGCCCAGGGCTGCCGGAAAAGCAGCCCGTCCCTGGCGCTGGAGGTGAGGAGAGCCTGGCCCAGCTGGCAGTTAGGATCTGCGAGGTGTTTCCTGTTCCGTGGGATGGCTAAAAGGAATCAAAAGGGAAAAGACAGGGATTTTTAAATGAAAAGAACTAGTGAAGTTTTTCTTTGCAGTCTGAGTAATTTAACTGGAAGAGTAGTTTAGCTTGCATTTAATTGGGTAGTTGGCAAGGTTGTTACTTAAACATTCCCGAAGAAATCTGCTTTCCCTCCACGGAGACCGGATTTGAAGCTGAAGTGATGGATTGCAGGGAGATGCATCACGTCCTTGGCGCTGCTGGGACCATCACCCGGCTGCTGGCTGCAGGCACGGGGAGGTCCAGCCTTCTGCCTGAGCCATCGTGTCACTTAGCCCTTCCGAGGGCAGCTCTGACGGACATCTGACAGTGGCCACGAGCCCTTGATTTCACCAGGCTCTTCAGAGCTGCTCACGCTGCGGCAAAAGGAGAGGGAGGGAGTGTGCGTGTGTGTTGGGGCAGCGCTCCCAGAGCAGACAGGGCGCTGGGGACCCATATGGAGCATACGTGGCTTGCGCCTGTCTCCTCCTATTTCAGTATGTGCTATGAGAAATGGCATGGACCTCTGACTTTGCCATCTCCTCCACTTTATTTATATATATATGTGTGTGTGTGTGTGTATATATATGTAAAGAACTCCATTAAATCTGGAGGTCTTTGTCCCATGGGTTTTCTCGTACCATGGCATATTTTAGCCTGGTGTCCTGAGCAAGCGAGGCTCTCACTTCTGTGCTCCATGGCTGTCCCTGTCCCCTTGCTTTACTATATCTATCTCCATATATGAACCCATATATTGGAAGCATCAGGCTTCATTAGCTGGGCCGGTCCCAAGACTAGTTGATGCTGCCTTCCAAATCACAAGTAGGACCTTGCAGTGCCATGGGAATAGCCCAAAGAGCTTGCAATAGTGATGTCTCTCTCTATATAGGGGTGTGTGTGTGTGTGTGTGTGTATATATATATATATGTATAGGACTTCTATGTCTGTTGAAGGCAGAGCCTTTAGACTTGTTTTCAGGATTTTCTTCCTAGCTATAAGAGTTCAAAACATACTTTTGCTTTCAAATGAAAGCCAGGTTTTGATGCACAAAACGGGCGCGTTGGACCCCTCGAGCACCGCTCGCTTTGGGACGGTGCCATACGCTTTCCCAGCCTGGACGCGGACCCCAGCGCACCTGGGTGGGATTTTCTCCAGGGCCCTTTCAATGCGCAGTGCCACAACGCAGGCAAATGATAAGAAAAAGCAGGTTCACTGGTCCCTGTGGTCGGAGGGGTGCTGCACCGAGGAAGGCGCCGTTGCGGCCGGGGGCAGCAAGCTGGGCCGTGCCGCCCGGCGCTGCCTCGGGGCTTCACCCTCGCACCGCAGGGCCCCCGCCGGCGGTGAAATCTCCCCAGCTTGCCCCATGCGCCAGGCACACACGATGTGTTTGCTAACCCTTGCGAGCGGCATGGGGGCTGCGGGGACGCGGGCACGGAGCAGGTCCTGGCAGGAGATGCTGCTGCTGCAGCCGCGGGGTCGGAGGATACAGGGAAGACGAAGTTTGAGAACGATTTTATTCCATTGACTCTTAAAAGAGACCTGGTGCGATTCGGTAATCCACCGTCACAAGCGTCTTTGCAAACGCTCATCTCTGAAAGATCACAGAAGATTTTTCTTGATTGACAGCCTGAAAGTTATCTTTGCAGGGAAAACTGTGTAAAGCGTGTGTATGTCTGCGTACACATACTCAGTCACAAAAAACCCCCAAATCCTGTTTGTAATTTGCTGAGAGATATAAATGTAATGGTTGGGGTTTTTTTTTTAAACTGAATTCAATTTTAGTGTTTCACTCTGACTTTTCCACCTGTGCCGTGCAACAGGTCAGACAGGCAGCCTTGCCTGAATGGGATGTGATAAGGCTAGCTGAGTCTAATAAACGAATGCCATTTTATTTTTTAAAATACGTGTTTTTCAAGAGTTGGTACTGAAGGACTTAGAAATTCTCATTGATCTATCAGAGTTATCTTTCTAATAAGTATATGATTGCTATTTTATAGGAAATGCCGGTTGAATACCACTGATTTTTTCCCCCAAGAACGACTCCTAGGCACCCAGAGAAGTTCAGTAAGAAAATATGGGAGTAAATAAGAGCAGAATTTGGCCCCCAAACACCAATTTTCTGAAAGAAAAGGCTAAGAAGGTTCTGAGAAGCAATGCAAGATGCTGTTTTAAAATTCAGTTATTGTCCTAGTGATTGACTGCACTGACTGTATCCTGCCGCTAACGTCTGGCTTTTAAAATATATATTTGTGATTAGTTTAATTCATGGGGCTTTTTTCCTCTGAACTGATTTGATGAAACGAACTAGGCAAATAATAAATTTTTCACTGGAATGAATCTGCTTAATCAATTTAGACAATCAGTTTGTTCTTTGCTTAATAGCATTTGCAAAAAGAAAACAAAGTCTTTCATTAACAAGGAAGGCCAGACACTCATAATGAGAGGTGGCATCTAACATCAGGTTATGCCTTCTGTAGGAAAAGAAGAAAAGGATTAAACATCTGGTGCAAGTACCTGGCTCCAAAATGCCTCTCTTGCTACTCAGTGTGCGCTTCGGCATTTGTTTTGGTGAAAATCCCGTTCACCTCCGTGGATGTTTTGCCAGTGCAGGAGGTAAGGGCAGGTACAGCTCGCCAGAGCGGTGCTTGCTTAAAACCTGTGCAGTTTCCATCCCGCTCCCCATAGAGGCTTTGTGAATAATGCCCAGAAAAAATGCACCGTTGATACATTGCAGCAGGCGCATGCAATAAAGCGCTCTCGCTTCTGCTTGCTTCCCAGACCGGGAGTGTGGTAGGGATGCTGTTAAATAACTGCGTTCTTACAATGGGCTGAAAAGTAAAAGCTCATCTGAGAAGCGAGGGAATTCGGAGCGTCTCTGCACAGAGAAAACAAACACTGCTACCCGGAGAGTGATTATGCTTGCACCGCAGTGGCAAGGACTGTTGGGTCTAGTCATTTTAAAGACATTATCTCCTAATGTTTTATTTTCTCTCGATTCTGGATTTTATGTTGATTTTAATTATACCTCTTAGGAATAATATCTGGTAAACTAATTTTGGCGAATGGCAATGAAAAAGCATTATCCACCTATGGTAATTACACATATTTCTTAGTCCCTAGATAAAATAGTTTTACTTAAACCCCGCTATAGAATTTATAAGCTGCCTTTCGACAGTCTGCCAGTGAAGTTTCAGATAATAGAAATCGAATATACTAATCTCTGCATCCCAGATGGCCGCCTCCAGGAGCAACAGAAACAGTTTCCCCCAACAAATTTCCTTTCGCAACCTTGTCAGAAAGACACAGCGAGCCGAAGCAAAGACAGGCAATTATTTTCCCTCACGGTTCCTATTAATTTAATAACTTAGGGGTTGGTCCTGCTGCCTTTGGAAGCCAAAAGGGGTTGTTGCCACTTAGTTTTGCAAGAGCAGAAAGCAAGTTTCAGGGTGTTGCAGACAAGCCGGTGGGCCGGATCCGGCTGCGGTGCCCCGATGGCAGGGCAAGTCCCGCGGGGCTACACTGCGGGGCCGGCAGCAGCATCATGGACAAAATCTGGCAGGCGGGTGCTCACAGCAGGTTCCTCCTCTGCCGCCGAATCGCTGCCCCGTCCGAAACTCCTCTGCAGCAGTTCTGTAAGTGCCCTGCCGCCCAGCAACTGGCGTTTTGTAGCACTGCTCGGGATACAGGATCACTTCCATCACCCCTTCTTGCTTCTAGCATGATGCTCCCCCGACACTTTGGCCTCTCTTTATTAAGCTAAACATCCTATTTAAGGAACTGAATGCTCCAGAAGCATTGGTTCTGAAACCTTGCGAGATAAACTGTTTTTAATGCAATAGCATCCTTTTTTCCCCGTCTCTTCATAGCGTTTAGAAGCAGAAGCACAAGCTGAGCACTCGTTTTCACTGGAGGGCAGTGCCTAAGGATAGGTACCCCCTCCTGGGACGCCCACCACCGCCACTCACCTCTGCTGAGGTTTTGACTAATTGACTAATATTAGACAGACAATTCCATTAATTTCTTCAGAAGTTTGATGAAAATGGACCTTTAAGCCAGCCACTACCCTGTCCTTGGAGCTGTACAAGATACTCGCCAGCCAGTCTCCTACAGGGGCAAAGGATGCTCAAATCTGTATTTTATTTGGTATTTCTGCTGTATTTTAGCATAGTTCAATGCAGGAGCATAACGCATCCCTGTTTAATGCTCTAGAGGCTCTAAGCTCGTGTTCGGGGGAGCCTGCCTGATTTTACCCTAAAAGAGGCAGTGCTGAAAACTCAGACTTCCCTTCTTTGCTGCTCCTGATGGCTCAGGGCTCTGCGTGCGCGTGGTGGCGGGAGGATTTTCCATGCCTGTTCCCGGGACATCCAAAGAATTCCTCTAAAGCCTGATTTTTTGACCTTGAGTGCAGCAAAAGGCTCTTCTTGATTAAAATGGGAGAGAGATCAGGTTTCTTGCCTTTATTGAGTATTTTTATGCAATGATTTCTACTAGATTGGAAGTAAAATGCAGTACTGTGCCTCCCTGCATGGCAGATGTTTAGTCTGGTCAGTCAAGGATTTCCAGAAAGGAAAAGTATGATTTTTTTTTTTCTCTCTGTCCCTTCACGCACTCTTTTCTTGAGCAGCTTAGCCCATCTCTTCTGTTTGTTTGTTTTAAATAATGGTTTAATTATCAGATGTAAATATATATATTATATATATATTTCAGATAAAGAAACAGCAAACAAATCTCTAAATGCCACCAGCAAGTGTTATTACAAATGAAAGTCAAACAAATGCCACTTAAAAAAAAAAAAATCTCTTCAATAATTCACTTTGCAACATTCGGTTATTATGATACCTAGAAATAAAGGGAAAAAATAATTGTTAAAGAGATTGTAACAAAAAGTGTGTTACACTGATAAATTATTTGATGTCGGAAGAGCAGAATGCAGCAAATCTGCAGCCTCTACAAACCTGACTATTTAAAAAGTCTAAGTCAAGAAAGATTTTTGTTTCCGCTGGAGGCTCTGAAGGAAATAAGGAATTGTAAACATGGTGCAATGTTCTATGCTCTAAAGAGAAAACACCTGCTTTAATTTTAAAGATAATCTGTGGGGAAGAATTGTTAGCTGTTACAGTGCTTTATTTTGATTGACAGGTTAAGAGTCATTTATAATATATATATAATTTTGTATGCTTATATAATATATAAACATATATGTTTTAATGTTTATATAACATATAAACATTTATAGTTTCTTGTATATTGAATGCTCTTTGAACTTAGAGCTGCATACAGAGCAGCGTTGTCCACAGGTAGGAATTAATTTCGTTTTGTTGCTGGTGTCTCATTAAGCAGGAGGAACGTGCGTCGGGCGGGGCGCGAGCGAGCCGCTCACTCGCTCGAGCACTCCAGCTCTCTGCTTTAGGGTAAATTCCCAGGGTTTGCACGCGCATGCACGTGCACGTAATGCATTTCTAGGAGCGGACGCATTTCTCCGGAAAGCAGTTCTGGTCCTTCCGCCGAGAGCCGGCAGCGCGAGCGAGCAGAAGTGTGCAGATCACCACGAAACCCGCCGGCTCGCTCGTGCCTGCGCTGCGCTGCGCTGTGCCCCCGCCATCCGCGCGCTGGCCTGGCTCCTTGCCACCGCTCCGAGGGTTTTCACCGGTCTGTGGGTCTCCGCAGAAATTTCCTGCCACGCTGGGAGGGGAGCGGGAAGGCCGGTTAGGAGCAATTAAGTGAACGATGATGGCTTTTTCCAGTGTCTCGTGAAAAATGCGATAGTGGCTGACAAATGGACCGAGCACTTTGCACGTTCAGTGTTTGTGCAGGTAGGTGTTATTGGCATCTTTTGGTGAGTCAATCAACTGTGCTAATAAACACCCGAGCTGAAGACACACTGTTTTACGGGGAAAATATAAATTCTAACATCTGTAGATTGCATCTTGGTACCTCATGGCTGCAACATTAATGATCTGTTACAATAGTTCCCTTTTTTTGTTGTTTCTTAAGCACGCAGAAATCAAATATTAACATGATTAAGAATTCAGCGTTACATGTAAGGCGGAGAAGAGCTGCAGGTGGTGACAGACAACTGGATTGCGTTTGATCTGGCAGTTTTCATCTATGCCACCATTTTATTCCTGCTGGGGGACTGCAGCAAAATGGTGGTTTGCTTGTTCTGTACCTTCCTGATGAATAGGGAGTGCAAAATCCCGGCTGCTGTGAGCCAGGCAGCGTGCAAGCTCTGAAAAAGAGCACGCTGAACAAAATACCCTTGCTGGTATATAATGTGCAATAGGAAATCCTACTGGGGAGCTCCCAGTATTGGAATGGGGAAAGAACTGCGTTAATTCTTTTCATGGGATGAGGATTTAGGAATTTCATCATCCAGTGAATTTTTTTCCCCTTTCGTGTTTTCCTGGGTTAGGGGAGGGAGATAATCTCCTTGGAGTAGATGTGCAGGAACACCATGACGTCTCTAAGACAGCTAAGTGCCGGGGAAGGATCCTATTGTCTTTGAGGAGCCCAAATTCTTCCTCCCGTAGGCTCCAAGATGAGTTTTTCTTGAGGATTTTCCCTGAAGAAGCCTGGGCGCAGCGGCGGCAGACCGGTCATGCAGAGCCCAATGTGCCCCGGGGGCTACCACTGGGCTGGCCCTGGTCCAGGCTGTCTGGGAGAGCAGGGACCCCCTGGAGCCGACCCCAGTTTGGGGAACCTTTCAGGGTGGAGAACACTGCAGCCCTTCCTCACCTAACCCAGGCGTGTGTTGGCCCTTCCCTGGCCGTTCCTCAAGCCCCCCGAGAAGGTGGCAGCGAGGGTGTGTTTCCCCGGACCGAAGAGCTGTGCTCGGTGCCCGTTTCCTTGGCTGACCACGGTGATTTCTATCTGCCGGAGATTTCCTCAGGCAAAGCAACACTTCTCAGTCTGGGCTCTCTCAAACGACATCCAGGATGGGAGCGGGGTGCTCAGTTCCCCATTAGTGCCCTGCCACCGATGCCTGAATTAGCAATAGGCTCCTAGAGACCTTGGTAAACTCCCATATTACTTCTAAGAGAAATTATGCGTGACTCAATTTCCCCATCCCCTCTTGAGTTGTGACCTGCTAGGGCCGAAGAGGTTAATTTCTCCCTTGGGCTGGGAGGAGAGGGGCCGGGCCAGGCCGGGCCTCAGCAAACCTCCTGGAGTGTGGCTGCGCTGATGGGATCAATCCATCCAGAACTGCCAGCACCTGGACGGGATCACCTTGGAGGGACACTGGAAACCAAGAGCTCATGCTAACTTTGAGTGACTGGCAACTGAGAAAGGCAGGACATATGGAAGTGGCATCAGCAGAGCTCCAAACAGAGACTGGATGTGTTGGTGGACTTCCGTTAGGCCGTCTCTGCCCTGAGCTTGGTGGGAGAGGACCGCTGGACATGTGGGTTTTGCCTTTGAGTTCACATTGCTTTGGGCTTGTTGGGGAGCTGGGCCAGGCTGCGGAGCCTGAAGGACCTGCTATTCTGCTGCCAAGAGCTCAGGCTGGGGCTGGGGTTTGCTGCTTGGCAGAAGAGAAACCTTTCTCGTGAATGGTTGGCTGTACCTTGTAATCCTCCATATGTGCTGTCTTCCCGGCCTCGGGCACTGAGCGACAAACCACCAGGGACTGCAGTACCTACTGTTTTAAAGCAAAGGCTATCCATCTAGTAAGCCACTAGCAACCAGGAGGCCTTCTGGCCTTATGAACCCAAGGCCCAGCTACCCCGTGCTGTCATGCAAGAGCGCTACATTGTGGAGGAAAAAGAGAGAAATTGGGCCTTGGGCACGCCAAGTAGGGAGTGAGTGCCCGGCCAAGGCACCTCCTCAGCCAGCCTTGGCCAAAGGGGAGCCGTGGGGATGCTCAAGGGTCCCACAGCCACCGCTGGCTAAGAAAGGACCATCTGGTCAAACTGAAGCATCTCTCGAGTACCTTCTGGTCCTTGTTCTGACCTGAGACAAGGAAAGCTACGTGGGCCAGTACTGCTCCGATCCCGTTGTGTCCTGCCCAAGTGCTTCTGCAAGAGTAGCCCAGGCCATGCTGTCTGTGTTCATTTATATGGCGAGCTGGGTGGGTCGGGGTGTGAATTTGAAGCTCCTTGCACAGCTCGGGATGCTCTGACATAATAGTAATCCATTAGGATTGCTTCTTTGCCAGTAATTTAGAAAGGGATTTTTTTTTTTTTTTGCAGTGGGATGAGCTTCAGAAGAGAAACTATCTCAGCAAGGACTCTTTTTGCCTCAAGTTTTCTGCATGCTTCAGCCGCGCTGTTGTGCTTAAAACTGTTGTGTATCGATAAGAGTTTCCTTCCACCCATAATCTGCTTTCTCCTTCTGTTTGGTGCTGTAAACAAGCCATTAAAGATGTGTTTATGACACCACAGTTGGTGACCATGGAAATGACTTTGATGTTGGAAAGACAAATACAGCGTCGTGATTTCGCAGCAGGATCAAGGAGGGAGAAGACCCTTGTTCAACTGGCGGGTTATTCACAAAGGTGGTGGAGGGGAGCCTTGAAAAAACATGAAGAGCCAATAGACTCAATGGGATACATTTTAAAGGTTTCTCCGATGTAAAAAAATCTCTTTCAAATAAAAAATTGCAGTGCTCTGGATGTGCTATTTTAAATAAAAGCCTATAGGGTAAACAGAGAATTGGCGGGGAAAGCTTCGGAATAAGAATTATATATGTGCAAAAAAAAAGCCTGGCAGGCGTCTCTCAAGCTAGAGTGGCCTGCGCTTAAATCAGACTTGGAGCATCAGGGCCAAGCCAGCCCACGGGGCCAACCTTCCTCTGGTTTATACCGGTAAAATTCCCCCAGGTTTTGAGGAAAGTAGCTGAGATCTTTGTCTTCTGGAGGGAAAAAAAAGCCCCATCCTTTGCCACCTTATCCTCACGGTCACACCTGCCTGCAGCTGGGATCCTCAGAGGAGTCAAGGGAGCCAGGTCTGCAGAACCTCTTTGAATGTCTATTATTTTCCCTGCCAACGTAGCAGTGGCCCAAACTAAAGCGAAGCCTCTCTTCGCTGGAGATGTTGCAGTCGTTTGTGATTGAACGGGAATCAGTGATGCTCTCGGTGAGCAACCGCCAAGAGCACTCAGGACACACGCAGACCCCGGCTGGGAGCTGAGCCGCCTCTGCCCTTTGCTCTTGGGTCTGCTGTGACTCAAAGTCATCCCCAGTCTTTCAGGGGTACGAGTGTTGGCCGCATCCGTCATTTATCGGGACTTGAAAATAAGCCATTGTTTTCACATTCATTTTATTAAAGCATTAGCATTACATGCTCCAGAGGCAGCGGGACCGAGCCCGCTAGGAAAGTATTAACAAAACCCTTTCTGGGCTCACTTTTGGAGCAGTTGTTCCAACATATGTAATTATGAATAAAATAGCCTCTGAAAAGCCCTTGGATTCAGAGCGAGCTGAGAACAATAGGACAGAGATTAAAAAAGATGGTTCTTCTCTGCTAATTGTTTTTAATAAAATGGTAAAAGTGAAGAAAACACCAGGAAACTGTAATTAGGATGATAATGCATTGTTCGACAGAAATACGGGCCCTCTTGCCTCTCCCGCGACAGAGCAACTAAGAGAGGGAAGCAGAAGAGAAGGGAAAGGTGGGGGGTGGTTAAATAGCAGCTTGGAAAGGGCATTAATCTCATCTTAAAGGTAAAGCCGACGTCCAAACCTGCCACGGGGCTGCCCCGAGCTCTGCTCGGCCCCTTCGAGGGTCACCCTTGCCGCATCCGTGCTCCGCGCCGCCGCCGAGGAGGCAGCCCGCAGGCTGAGGCCGGGTGTGACGAGCTGCCCTGGGAGAGGGCTTCTCGCCGAGGGGAAGCCCGCGTGACTTTGTGCCCTCTCCGCCCCCAAAACATTCCTGAGCCAGTTACCATAGAGCTGCGGCAACTGCAGCAAACAGCATATTCACCCAAACTGGCCGTTTTTTGGCTTGCAGTGACGGGCGGGCAGAGCGGGGCAGCTGAGGACTTGGTCAGTGACACTTGGTGACCGTCCTGCGCTGCTGTGGCTCTCTCCCTGAATCATCAGCGATGCGGCGTTTTGTTTGTTAGTATTTTTGGCATGTGGTTCACTCTTCAAGCCACAAGGAACCGTTTCTGCTCATGAACCAGATAACGGCATTTTGACTTGTATTTGCGGGGATTTGGGGCTGGCCAGGGCAGGGCCTTTGCAGCGCGTGTTCACGCGTGCGCCCTTGTGCCTGCCGTTCACTTTCTGCACACTTGCTTGTGAGCGAAAACTGATCCATGGGCAAATATCAGAAAGGCTTTTCCAGACCAATATTTTGCACTATTTAACCCTTCTTTTACCACTGCTAGCTGCCCTGTGGGATCTGAAACCTGCAAGTTTGGGAAGGTAGGAAAGGATGGCTTTGCAATTAGAGCACAGCCAGTGAGCACCTGCATTCCTGGCAGTGCCACAGCCTTTCTCTGGGCTCATGCCTCCCTGGATAACATGTCTTATCTTTTCTTCTTCTTCTTTTTTCCTCTCTTTTTCTCCCCCCCATTGCAGGTTAGCAGTAAACTCTTTGCCGTGGAGGCTAGCAATCAGCACACATGTGCATGTGTGGTGCTCACCTATAGGATGAAAGCTAAGGCTGCAGGTTTTAATTGGGCCTCCCAGGGGAGGCTTTTGTGCCCCTAATTAACCTCTTGCATAATTATCAACAGATAAAAGCAGCCTGGCCCCTCAGGATGGGGCAAAAGGGGCTGCTTGGCCAGTAGCTGCTCCTTGCTTCAGAGCAGCAGATTGTGGCTCTCTGGGGCCAGGGCTGGCAGAGGTGGTGGGGGATGCAGGGTGGCTGTGCAGCACCGTGGTGGCCTTTGGGGGTTACTGAAACTCCTGCTGACTTGCTTGGGGTATGGACATTGGGAGCCCAATTGCACTGTCAGCATTTTTTTAAGGCTCCTGCACCGCCAATGAGGGCCTGAGCACCCCCTCTTTCTGCATGGCCTGGGATGAGAGATGCATGTCCGGAGCTCGCCCGTGTTGTTGGGGTGCTTGGTGCATGGAAAAGCTTCCTGGGTGGGTGATGCTCTGTTAAATCCCCCGGCACGTGTAGCCCGGAGGACTGGATGTGGGCACTCCTGTCCCGGCTGGGAGCAGCAGCCTCTTGGCCTCCAGGTGTTTGGTATTTTGGGTTGGCTGTTGCTTTTTTCCTGCTGGAAAATGGCAGTAACAGGGAGGTTTTTAAGCATCAGGTGAAGGACCTCTGCAAAGGCAAGGAGAAGGGGTTCGGGCAGTTCCAGCACTTGTATCCTACCAAAAAAAAGTCCTGAAATTGTCAAGCTGAAGGGTGACTTTCATCTGTGTTTGCCATAGGAATTTAGTTCTCATTGGCCTAGAGGACTTTGTGGTGTCTGAACAACTAAATAGGTGATGGCATAAAAGGCATAAGGCAGCAAAAGCTGAGCTACTGACGGGGAAAGGAAAGCCTTAAAAATATCTGGGTTTTCTTTTTGTTCCACTTCAGACTGGTGCCTAATTAACACCTTGGAGAAGGGAGGCATTTCTTGTCCAGCAGCCCCCTGCTTCATCTCCTCCAGCGAGGCAAGAAAGACCAAATTTTACATCTGTGAAATCCATAAAGTAAATCAGAAAATAATATCTTATCCAAGAGAAGAAAGAATGAAGCCTTTCAGGCCCATACAAAGAAGCAAGAAAGACCACAAAATCAAAGCATTTTGAAACACTCGTGGGTCACGTTTAGCCGCTGGCAGGGTGCGATAGGGAAGGGCAAAGTGTGGTTAGTGCTCATTTTAGGTGCTTTGTTTTGTTTGTTTTGTTTCGGTTCTTGCAGGCTCCAGACAGAAAGCGATGCGAGGTTGCCTGATGGGAGAGGTGGGAAAATTATCCCGGTAGCATTTGACGGTGTACCTGAGAGGCCGAGCTGCCGGGAGGTGTCGGAGCCTCCCTCCTCGCCGGCAGCCTTTCTCGGCCGAGCCGTGCAGGCGTGCGCAGCCCCTCGGTCCTCTGCCAGCAGAGCGATCGCGATCGCCGAGATATTGTCTGAGCTCATCAGCCAGGAGCCAAGCAGAGACCACCAACGCTCTAGCCCCAAACAGCCCTTTTTTCAAAGGGAAAAATGTTGGTGGATTCTCACCACGGTGATTATAGGGGATTATTCGAGGATTCTCAGAAGTATCTGAAAACCAATCTTTCTAAGTTATTTCTGAATAGCTATTGAATGGATAATTTCCATAGCCATTATCAAAATGATGTGCTGGCGGGGACATTCGGCTGTATTGTATTTGATCAGTAATTGGTGAAATGTTTTCCTAGGGTTAAAAGTAGTGTCGGCAACAGCTCTGTGTAGGGATTTACAAGGTGTTTAGATACATTTTTATGTATTCAGTTGCTTTATGCTATCCAAGTGCTTTGATGGTGTGGAGAAAGCTAACGGGATTTATCTGAGTATTTAAAGACAAACTGAAAAGACTTTTACCTTTTAAGACCCAAGTTCAGAGCTGCATAGCTTCTGGTAGCTGTTGATGACACAACCAGCGTTTAAAACAACACAGTCTTGATAATTAATGATTTTCCAGTCTGGGGAGCAGAGCAGTAAATAACTGAGGCTCAGAAGAAATCAACGTAAATATACTAGAGCAATTAGAGAAAACGTCAGTGATAAGAGTGAAAGCTTTTCCGTAGTTTCTTTTTTATTTTCGTTTACTCCTGGATTGTGGCGGTACAGATCAAGGTTATGCCTTACCTCCAGTTTCTGGTGAGCTGCAACCCGGCAGGGTGAGAGGAGAAGCAGGACCGGGCTGTGGATGCTGTGGGGCGGCTGCAGGTGCAGTGGAGCCAGAGGCCCGGCGCCGCTCGTGGCACGCGTGGCTGCTGGAAGGGGTGTTTTGTGCCCGGCCCTCTTGTGAATGTGGTTTGCAGTAGCCTCCGGTTAGGCCTGCAGAAAGGAGCTGAATCCAGCTGAGGAATGAGTGTCACTTCTGCAGTCGTTCCTCTCCCATCAGGTGCTGGCGAGGGGACGGAGCTGCCTCGAGGCTGAGGAGAGCAATGGGCAAAACTCGGCGCATCCATCGCCGTAACGCTGAGCCGTGTGCTCCCTCGCAGGCTGCTGGGCGGTGCTTTCAGCAAGTCTTGGTGATCCCATGTCTCCTCCGCGCATGGTACCGCGCGAGCCTGCACCTCCGCGCTGCTGCTGCTGCAGTTGCCGGCACCACCAAAGCCCTCACCAAACGCTTGGAAGCATTGGGGGGAAAAAAGCTTGGAGGATCTGAAATCATATCAATTTTTTTGCTAAGCGAGAGTGTAACCGGGCATCTCTGCACTGGACTGGTGTTTGCAGGAAAGCTGCTGTCGCAGGTCAGGCCGAGCTGCCAGGCCCCGGCTCCCCTTCCCTCCATGCGCGGGTGCCTGGAAGCGGGGCCAGGAGTTGCAGCGCCGGTGCCAGCGCTGGGGACTGTTAGTGCCACTGCAAGTGTGGACCTTGGGGCCATGTCAGCCCTGCCATCCCTAGGGTGTGGGGCTGGTGTCCCCGTGCCACCGCACCCTGTGGCCATCAGAGCTGGCACGGAGGGCGCAGGGTGCCCCGCCGCAGCAGAGGAAAGCCTGGCTGCCTCATTCGCGGCCCAGCTAGCCGGGCCTGGGGCTGTGCTTCCGCTTGAGCAACGAGGCAACTGAATCCATTTAGAAATAACCAAATAAGAAAGAAGAAAAAGTACTATTTTAATATTTGTTGATGTAACACGTAGCACCTGTAACCACTATAAGCAATGAAGTGAGACACTGTAGGTCAATGAATATAACTTGCCTAATTTGCTCTCAGGATAAATAATATAAAGCAAAGCTTTGCATTAACTACGTGGTGATTAGAAAAGCATTTAAGACAGATATCAACACTTTGATTGTGTATTTGAGGTAAATTCACTTAGATGCAAAACACTATCTGCAAAGTATTTGTCTTCCTGGGCAAAGGTGTAGTTAGTGATCACTTCTCCCGTAATGAATCTCACTGCTCTCCTCCACACCGCTCTGCTTCCATCCGCTCAGGGGATGATGCTCCTCCTGGAGAGCCCGCACCAGAGCTGCGGAGACCTGGCTCCAGCAGAAGGAAGGTAGGAAGGAGGGGAAGAATGTGACCCATGCATCTTGGACCCGTTGCAACACGTAAAGCCGTGGGGAGGCCGCTTACACGTGCTCTCCTTGCCGGCAGAGTGAGTGGGCTGAAAGAGTTGCGTGTGCGCGGTAAGCGGAAGCTGAGCGTACCCTTGGGACCGGCTCGTTACCGCAGCATCCCCCTAATCACCACCTCCATGCGATGGGCATGGGGACGTGGACGTGCCCTGGGATCCCCCGTGCGCCGCTTCCCTACCAGCATCCAGCCTGGGCCTTTCGCAGCTCTCGTGATATGACAGATACACATATCATTGGAAGCAGGTCTTGCATGGCATTACACCATGTAAATCGATAACGTGGAAATACAGCCGTTAACACAACACACAGTTTTGCCTATTATTACAATGCCCTGCTTGTTCCGAAGGAAAGCGATTTTACGCTCCGCTGAAGCATGGCGTGCTTAGCCTTCGACCAGCGGCAAATGCCAGATACTGCAAAATGTTACCGGTACGCCAGCAACATCCTGCGCTTATTTATGAGGATCCACGCAAAGACTAATTTCAGCAAGGGCTAGGGCCAGAGCGCGAGACTAGCATGATGGTTTGAACTGCTCCGGCCCCGCGTGTCCCGTGTCTTTCCCCAATGGCCAAGGGCTGCCTGTGGGGTGAGGAGATCAGCTCTTTCTGGGCATTTCTTATTCTTGCTAGCTGAGACGCAGGGAAACGGTAGCGGGAAACCTCCAAAACCATAATTATCAGCGATGGGCCTCAGTGGCTGCTCCAGCCATTTGTCGAGTCTTACAGAAGTTGAGTCATTTTAGCTAGGGACGCCAAAGGCAGAGCTGGTGACAGAGCTGCTCAGAGCATTTGGGTAGCAGGGAAGAAGAAAGATGCTGCTGTTTAATGGTAACCCCTCCTGACCCTCTCTGTAAAGGCAGAAGTTGTTCAGAGTCCACTTCTGAGCAAGGCAGACTTGCTGTGCTGAGCCCGCGCAGGCAGCAGCAAGACACGAGCAGGACGTGGGGTTGAGGTGGAGGAGCCGTGGTTCCCGAGCTTATCGGCTCAGCAAAAGGGGCACGAAGGGGCACTGCCATTTATCCTTTTTCTATCAAGCAGTCTCTAAATATGAAACCTATAAAGTGCTGAGGCCTGAGCTGGGCATATTGATTTTCCTTCATGCCTGAACGGAGCCGGCGTGGCCGTGGGAACAGCCGAGCGGGAAGGGGCCGGAGCTCGGCACACGCCTCCCTGGTTCTCTGGCAGAAGCCTTTTCCATTGAAAAACGGTGGATTTGCCAGAGCCGGTGTGTTTAGCAGGAACAAATTACGCTGCAACTGCTGGCGGGAGAAAGGCAAAAGGAGTTGCTTCGGTTTTCCTGTTTGCTCTCGCTTTGGCAGTAATGTGTTTCGAGGATGCCCTAGCAAAATGGTTTCACAGCACGCTTTTCCGTGTATTTCACATTTGCTTGTCTTGGTGGGAAGACGGGCAGATGCCGTGTTTGTGTGCTAACGGGGAGCCCGGCGGGTTCGTGTTTTACCAGGTCGCTGCGCTCTAGGTCTGCCAGGAGGGAGCAGCTTGGGAGCCTCGAGAGTAGCATGTTTCCTGGAGTTCGTTTTGGGGCGATTTCTAGGTCTTGAATGTTGTCCTCAATGTGGACAACGTCAAGGGCTGAGAGTCGCTGGGAATCTCAGTATCCGTCTTTCCCGCCCTGCTATTGCTGGCGACCTGCTTGGCTCCGCGGCGGCCGGGCAGCACGGCCCAGCACACGGAGAGAGGCGCGGGGGGAAGCCGGGAACGTCGCGTCCAGCAGAAACCAAGCACTGGGTTTCATCCCCGAGTTCTTCTAAAGCCTTTTCCTTTTCTCACGTGGGCTTAGGTCAATTTTAAAATGAAAATGCGGCTTTGCAATAGAAGTAGGAGCATCTTGTCTTGGAAATATTCATGGAAATTGTTTGGGGGTTGCCAGCGCTGGCAGCTCCGATCGCCCCCGGGTTTTGGCGCGGGCAGCGACGCTATTCACGCTCCTGCCACAGCTTTGCTTGCGTGGGGGAGAAGGAAACCCCTTTCCCCGGCGGTTCGCATGGCTGGATCTGTCCCACCACACCTGTGGGCTCTCTTTCACGTGGAAGAAGGGGAAGGGATCCCTTCGGCTTTATTATTTCTATTATACAGCCTAGATTAATTTTGATTTCCTCTTTCGACTCCTTTGTTGTGTTTATTCCCAGGGGTTTCTGTCACCTCCCGTCTATACTTCAATGTGTCTGAAAATTTTCTGTCAGCAGTGACTGTGTTCGACTCAAAGAAAATGCAATTTCTAAGACTTGCCTAAAAATCCCCACTGCTTTGTATTTCTTTTTCTCCAAATTAGTGCACCTACGAGCTGGAGCTTCCCCATCTGACAGTGACATGTATTTTATTACAACTTACTGCCAGAAGACCTTTCCACCATGGCATTTTTCTCTCTCTCGTTTCTTGTTATGAACATGAGATTTGCAAGGAATCGTCATCGTGCTGAATCTTTGCGTTACAGCCCGGGATGCTTTGAATGGGACTTCAGGGAGCTGAAAGAGACCCGAGGGAGAAATTCAAAATAGTCCGGAGAAAATTCCCCAAAGTCACAGACCAATATTTTCAAACGTGAAGGATGTGCACCCATCCTGGCAATTCCCTTTAAATACATTATTGCAACAGACAGCGAGACAGACAGACATTTATATACTGTTGACATTAGCATGTAGCTTCTGCCGTCACCCACCGACGGGCTGCGTGGATGGAATGAGGATGCTTCTGTCCTGACTTTGGGGAGTTTCATATATTAGACAGTACTAAAAGAATTTTTAATTGGACTCATTTTACTTTTCTTTATCAGAAATGAGACAATGCATGCGAACCCCTGTGGTTACTGTAGTCTCAATCAGCTGCCAAATAATATTGTAGAAGTTGTGATTGGATTAATGAAAAGCATGCAACAAAATTATGATTGTGAGGAAATTATCCTACTGGGGGCTTTAATTTAAACTGGTGGGACAAAATTAGTCTTAAATTAAGGAAAACAACTAATTGTCTAGATTTCGCTCAGTTGATAAATGTACCAGTAGGCTCCCAGGGTGCCACTCTGCTGCTGATACGGTTTTTGAGGCAAAATGCCCTTGGCAGCCTCGTTGCCCTCCCTTCTGCTTTTTCCGCAGGTGCCCCAGGCTGAAGCCACCTCCTTCTCCTCAGCCCTGCTCCGGCCACCTCCAAGAGCCTCCCCCCATGCCGAGCCCCCTAAGGATGCTCGTGGTGCCCGGGGGAGCAATGCCACGTGCTGGGCGGAGGTGAGGGTTCGGGCCAGCCTGGTGGGACTTCCCTGGGCATCTCTAGGGCCTCCTGGCCATCAGCTGGACCATCCGGCACCTCGACGGGCTCCCATCGCTGGCGTGTTTAGACAAGGCGAAGGCTCATCTCGGTAGCCTTGTGCCTCATCCAGTGCTTTCTCTTCAGCTCTTGCGGTGGACCAGTTCAGGCCATAGCCTCCATTAGCTTCTCCTTCCCTCCCCGACTGCAATTTGGGGAACTTACCAGGAATGCTGGTGTCAGCAAAGACTGCTGGTAAGCAAACGTCAATCCCCACCCACTTGGGGGGCACTACGCCTGCCTACGCTGAGTTTTCCCTGTTTCTCAGGCCCCGTTAGATTCCTCCCTTCGCAGCCCGGCTGGGCCCAGCGTTTTGCCAGCATGTTAGGCTGAATTGCATTATCAGTCTGAGCAAAAAGCTCAGTTTCCTTCAGAAATGTTCCCTCTTTTTTTAGGAAAACATGTCTGTTGCTTGCATCTGTCGCTGGCCCTCAAGTGGTAAATCCCAAGCAAATAAATCTTTATTTAGAGCAATAAATTCACTGCCTTTCCTCCAAGGCTTTATTTTCTCATTTAGTGACCTCTTGTTCCTCATGTCTTTGACACTTCTCCGATGTGCATTAAGCAAATATGCAATCATCCTTTCACTCTCTATCTTTGCTTTCATTATGATTTTTTACACTTCATTACATTTCCCTCTATAATTGCAACTCTTTGTTGTACCAAAGTTTTATGGCTCTTTCCTCTCTTCTCTCACTTCTTGTGTTTCTTTGTTATTCACGTTAGCTTTTCTTGACACTGTGTTTCTAGTACATTTTCTAGATGTCAAGCAAACTCTTAGGCCTAAACTCATTTATCTTTGAACACTTTCCATTTCCACTTCAGTGCTCTACCCCAATGAATTCCATCCAGAACTTCCTTTTCTTCTAAAATTGGCTGTGCTGCTTTTATTCAGCGTTCTTCCCTTTTTAGGCCTAATTATAAATCCGATTGTTAGTTCCTGAATGCTTCCACGAGCTCCATTCATTTCCGAGCGCGGTGCTGCCATAACTGCCGGGGGAAGTTGCGTGACTGCCCTTTCAAAATCCTAATATGATCTATATGAGAAAGAGAGATGTTATTTCTGACTTAAATTAAACCCTTGCGCAAGACCAGGCTGTTAGTTCCTCCAGTCTGTTCTCCTGTCTCCACATTTACCAGCCCTAGAAAGTTTAGAGGAAAATGAAGAAACTCGGTAGTGGAATGAGCATTTATCAGGTTTCTTTCTGTCCCCGGCCAGCTAGCACCGCTGAGGGGCTGGCGGGAGGGCTGGTGGGTCGCCGTGTTGGCTTCTGATGGAGTCAAGTGCAGGAATTTGTTGATGTCCAACTGTTCCTGCAAAGCCAGTTCAAAGTGACAAATACACACTCAAACTGCCTCTTTCCTTAGGAATTTTTTCTGCCTGCTTGAATAATTATATGTTAATTTGTAAGCTGAAAGCGTAGCTCTTGCTGACTTAATTTTGAGAACTTTTGAGATAAGTGACCAAGGGAAAATGCTTGGTTTTTTTCCACATTTGGGAATTGCTGAACTGATCTGGTTGAAATTCAAGCAGAATTCAGCTTGAGGTGGTGCCCAGCAATAAACACTGCCAAGTGGGTGGCCGCGGTTTAGCAAAGCTGTGCGCTGTCCGCGCCAGCTCTGGGGCCGGGGTGGGGCGGGCAGCGGTGGGCCGCGTGGGAAAGCCCACCTGCACTTCCTGAAGCTGGTTCTGATCTCAGGTGGTACCTGGAGCAGATGTCAAAACTCAAGGAAAACCAGGCAGGAGAGATTTTTAAGGGATGGCAGTGGTGAGTTTCTCTCCTGCTCCACAGCTGCCTTCTGCAGGAAGGAAAGACTTGAAGGAATTTGCCTAGAGTGCTCAGCGCTCCTCCACGGAGAGGTTTTTCCTCTGTTACAGGAGGTCTCACAGCTCACGGGCTTTCCTGCCAAAGGCTCAAACCCTTCTCTGTTGCTTTCCTGTTTTAGAGGGTGCAGGCCAAACAGACTCCCTGTTGTGATGTTCTTTTTTTTGCCTTGTCCCTCAGGCCTGGGAAGGGAGAGGCTAGAGGCAGGAGGACTTCGAGCAGGTGATAGTTATTCTCCCCGCTCCTGGCCAGGATTTCCAGGTGAGCCATGTAGAGATCCTAGAACAGGGTTGTTCTTCACCATCCTTCTTGGATGGAGACTATCTCCAGGCACATGAGGAAATGAGTATTTGCTCATCAGGCTTCAGAACCGACTTTGGGAGCCGGGTTTGAGACCCTCCATAGGAACCTGGTTGCCCAACAGGAGAAGGCCTGGGGAGACGTCTTGAGGCGAGTTCCCAAATTTACTAATCACTATGGCAAACTTTGGCCTCAGGTGATTTTGGCTGAGCACAGAAGTCTTGTGATAAGTGTCTAATTCCAGCCCAGAAGGGTCCCACCCTTACAGAGCCAGACTTTAAGGGCAGCTAAATGAGATAATGGATTTGAAATTTGCTCTCCAGATACATCAGGCAGTGTTTGCCTTTAGGCATGTTCAGGTGTTTCGGTAACTTTGCCTGCTGCATTGAATATTCTCAGGAAGGGAGCGCACACAGGCCTGGGAGCACAGTCTGAAACAGAGAACAAACAGGAATATGAGGCTATTCCTGTGAAAACATTGGCAGGATTTGCTCAGATTTCAAATGGGCAAGGAAGCGCTTTGTTTCTCCTCCAAAATTGCCCTCGAAGGAAAGTGATGACATACGATTGCTCTTGTCCACTTACTTTCTGATTTCTTCCTGTTCTTAGAGCATCTGGAAAAAACACGAGTAACGTGATGACAAAGTTCATCCTTCGCTCTGAGTCGAGCAGGAGAATGTCAGCGACTTTACAGACCTGGGCACTCTGTCATCCAAAGCCTAGCGCTGGGACTGCTCTGCTCTGCTCTCTAGGCATTGTTTTCTCTTGAAAGCCCAAGAAAAATCAGCCACTATTTTCTGGCCTGACTTGTTCTGACCTTTTGGACTAGAGCACAAGCAATGTCAGCAAGCCCAAATGCTACATATAGTCACGATCCTCCAGGCACGCAAGCAAAGCGATGCGCCCTGAAATGAGTATGTAGGTGTGGTTGTGTGTCATGCCTCAGGCACCTCACTGAGCATCAGCGGTTTCTAGCCCTAGCCCTGCCGTAGGCTCACGGGTGGGACTGCAGGCAGATAAACCCTTTAGACTCCACTTCCCACCTGTAAAGCGGAGTTGACACTGCAGCTGCATAGGATGTATGGTGACATTGCTGAAGGAAGCTTAGCTCTGATGAAGGCTTTAATATTCCTCTAGAATCACTGAGTTCAGCTCAGTTATTCAGGGAGGACTTGCCCTCGTCCAGATCCACCTGTGCAGAACAAGTGTCCTGAGTGGAGAGGCGACAGATGGCTGCCGGGATGCACAAGAGCACGTGTCAGGCGTTGCCACCGGTAGCCCTGTGTGGGGATGGAGGACTGGCATGCGGCAGTGGAGGACTGAGCAGTAAAGCTCATGTGGGCTCAGAGGAACAGCATCACCTGCCTCGTGGCTCACTGCAATGCCTGATATGATGTCGTCCCCCCCCCCCCACCCCGCCCCGGGCTCCTCCTGTTTGCCAAGACACCAGTGGAAGAGGGGTTCGGACTCCCCAGATGCCAAATGAAGTCTTACAAGTTCCCTGAGCTTAGAGACTGAGCTATTATAAAATCTGTACATCAATTTGTTAAAAGTTCAGGCAGTTTTTTAAGAACTTCCTTAAGTGAAGCTGCTTGAAATGATGGGATTCATCATGAATTGATTACCGTGTGATGACTGCCCAAGGGATGCAGGAGCGTGTCAGGCTGTTTTAACGTCAGTCTGAAATTTCTATCCTACCTAGCAGAACCGTTGCTTCTGGGGGGACTTGCATATTCGTGTGTGTGTGTGTGGTAAGGGTATTTTGTCTCATTTAATGATATCTGAGAGCGGGAGATGGAGAGACCTCTTACAGCAATTTCTCTGTATCAGACTAATCAGAGCAGATGACCTGAAGAATCAGCTATCATATGCTGTATCATGTAAATAAATATATCTTCCAATTTTGCTAATCTACAGTCAGCTGTACATGCTAGATGGCCATGACTGGATTATTATAGTCTGTCATTTAAGCATGAATTCAGACACTATTTTAAGTCAGTATTATTTAACAGGCTGGAAGAAGCCTTTTGGAGCTGTTATTACCTCTCATGTAAATGTACATTAAGGCAATTTGAAAAGGCGTACGGTCTTCTTGATGGACTGTTTAGCTCCTTTGGGAAGGCTGCGGTTTGCGTACTGTGTCACACGGGAGCTACCTGCCCTGCAGAGGACGTTAGTTAAACGGGATGTCAGGCTGCTGCCTGGACCAGCCAAGCCACTGCCCGGGCTCCAGCCGGAGCAGCGTGTGAGGCAACCGGCCGGACTTTGAGGACCAGCATAAATTAGTTTAACCAGTGGCTTAAACTTCAGAGACGATTTCACCAAGTCGACCGGGCACGGATTGACCTTATCAGTCACTTCGCGAGACGACGCTGTGCTGCCGCTGGGTTCCAGACCCGCGGGGGACCTCGGAGCCCGTCGCGGAGTGAAAAGTTTCAAGGTCCAAAGAGTGACCTCCGGGAATTTGTTTGCTTAGGAGAGGCGGGAGCTGCGGGGAGGGACTATATCACTTTACCGCTGTTTGTTAACAAGCAGCAGCGTGCCGTGGGGAGGAGGGAATAAAATCCCACGCGGCACAAACAGCTGGCTCGCTGGGGTGTTACGGGAAAAGGCATGCGTGGCGGGGGAAAATAGCAGCATCTTCCAATTATGGTCTTGAAATTACAGTAAGAGTAGGTTGCACGGGCGCTCATTTTCCGTCCTCGCCGCAGCCCGGGAGAGCAGGCTCTCGCCCCAGCGCTCCCACCGCGGCCGGCGGGCCACGCTCGGGAGCGGAGAGCAGTCCCGAGCTGCCTCGCGGTGGTGTTATTTTTTTATTCGACTCGATAAAAATGTGTGATTCATTAAGTGCTTGTCGTGTTTTGATACGTGGATCAGGAACTGATCAATAGCCAGCCAAATTTAATAAAGAGGAGCTCTGTCCTTGGGAAATGAGCTTGTTACCATGCCAACTATCGATCTTGCCTGACAGGCTGCTCTAAGTCGCAAAATGGGGGCCTGATGGGCAGGTCGGTCTCCTGCCTGCCTGCCAGGAACCAGGCCTAGTTCAACCTCCTTATTTAAATGACTTTGGAGACAACCCTCTTTTTAAATACTGCATCTCTGTAATTCTTTGGCAAAGGTTCTAGCTCGCCTGGAGCTGGCGGAAACCATCCAAAGTCTGCATTTTTCTCACTGACTCTGAGGTGGTGGAAATAACACAGAGCAAGCAGAGGCCAGCTCTGCATCGCAGCCTCCCGGAGCACACCCCGACAGAGGGCTCAACGCTGGCCACCACTGCCACCACCCTGCAAGAAGCACCAGCAATCAGCCCAGTCCCTCCACCTGCCACCAAAGGCAAAGCCTTTCCTCTTGCAATGTTAATTACTTAATGTGAGCCAGATGGTGTTAAACGGCACCAAACCGACCCCCCGTCAGGTGGATTTCTCCAGTTGACCACTGCAAGGAAAGATTTGCATCGCAAGGAAGGCAGAAGCTCTGTGTAAGCCCATCTCAACTCAAAGCCTTGGTATTGCAGCCGCTCTCTGGTGTCGGTGGTGCTCTGAAAGATTTGGGAGCAAAAGCTGAATAGAGACAAGGACGAGGTGGGTTGTCAAATGCAGGTAACACAGCCCCAAGATCTCACTTTGCCTGACAACCCATTTGCAATATGCCATGTTTTTTATTTGCAGTTTATTCTCCTTCCTGTGGCCCGGAGAGCGGGATGGCACGGCTGTCCACCCCCTGCGTGGGCTGTGCTGTGCCCTTCCCGCTGCTGCGGGATGTTTGTCAGCCTGGCGCAAAGGAGACAGCGTTTTCCAAGCCGCGTAGTGACGAGGGCTGCAGACTCGGCCTGGCACCTGCAAGGCACAGCTCCGCGCAGGGCTGCCTCAAGGCGCGCTCGGGACGGAGAAGCCCAGCGCACTGAGGAGTCATCACTGTATTTCCGTAGTATGAGTTTTTAAGGGCAAAAGAGTTGCACCAAGCAGGCCCCCCCATGGGGATTCAAGTGCTCACTTGACCAAAAGCAGAAGTACAAAACGCGCCGTGACTTTTGGCCCTATCGTTCTCGTTTGGTCCAACACACGCAGAGATCAGTGGGGACAGATCTCAGCGGGCTTCAGTCCCCTTCCCATCCAGGCACGTTTAACCACGGTGGCCCAGCTCCAGGCACGGTGCATGAGGTTTGGGTCCCCCCCCGGGTGGGCATGCTCCCATGGCATCCCCTTCCCGGGCTTTCCGGAGACCCCCCCCCGTGCCAGTTGGATCCGCTGGGATGCCCGCGCCGCTTCTCGCTGCCGGGCAGGCCGAGCGATGGGACAGCTGCTGTCCCAGGTTGGTGCTTGAGGTTTTGAAAAGGGATGGTCACGTGCACCTTGGACAGCAAAGGCTTTAGAGGAATCCAATTCTGTGCTCAGTACAGTCCTTGAAACGTCCCTGAAATAGTGTATCCAGTGAAAACTGAGGCAAAAGGGGGATTTCTTGTGGAATGATATAAAGATCTTGCTGAAGTTTGCTTGAGGAAAGGGAGTGCTGTGTCATTCCTTCATGGCTTTTTTAGATTAGTTACTGTAAAGTTTATTACAGGCTAACATTAAGCCCTGCTTCGACTGGGAGGGTTGGACTCAAGACCTCCAGAGGTCCCTTCCAACCTACATTTTTCTGTAATTTCATCTCATAACGGTGATGTGAGGGCCAGCTCTGAACTGCATATGTACCTGGTGTTCTTAGGTGTTCAGATCTGGAGGAAAATGATCAGCCGACATTGAAAACTGAAAATTTCCACGACCTATTTCTGTATAGAAGGCGTCAGAGCAGAACCCAGTCCCTCAGCTGTGCAAAACTGAGATTATTGGATAGTGTTATTTTCTGCAGTTATCGGAAAAATTGTAATCAGTAGTTACTGCAAGTGTCTGCCCTTGTGTCTGCTTTCAGCATTTCCCCTCCCTGGGCTGTCCGAGCTGTAAGGACTCATCCCAAACTCCCTGTTTCACGTTTCTTTCTTTCAAATATTCTGTAGTAGTTATCAGCACACATCTGCATGGAGTTCATTAACATGGCTCCTTTAAAGGAAAGGTCCTTTCAATATATAACAAAGAAGGGCATAATTTTTTAGTAAAGTTTAATAACCCACAACAGCTCTCGCCCTCTGCAGTGTTTTACGCCGGAGTGGCACGGGAGCACGCGCTGAGCAGAGCTGGGCTGCAGCGGCTCTTTCAGTTAAGTGCATGCATGCCAAATTGAGCATAAAATAAAACTTGTCTTAAAACCTAGTAAAGGTTGTGCTTGCAAATGGACTGCAGGGTCAGATCGCTGCCTGTGCAGACCCTGTGGCCGGATCTCAGGATGGTGAAGACTGTTTTCTGTTGCAGTTGGCCCTGCAGCCTCGCAGACGAGCGAAGGGCGGTGGGATGGCAGCAGCAGCGCCGTCGGCCGCACGCGCGGGCCAGAGGCCCCTCCGCAGCCGCGGGAGGAGGCAGGACGGCAGGACCTGCGCAGGGGCAGGGATGCAGCTTCTGCCACTCTTCCAGGGCGTCCGGCCCCTGCCCGGCTCCACGAGCCGAGTTTTCACACCCGACGTAACAGCCAGCACAGCAATGCCGCAGCTTCGGCGGGACCCTGAGCCCCAGGGCAGCCAGCCTGGAAAACGCTTCCTGCTCAGGAGCGGCATAAAACCATACAAACGCCTTTTCTGCAAACTCCGAAAGCTGCCGAACGAAAAGGCCGCCTCACCGGCGTTAACCCCGCGGCAGCTCCCTGCCCGGCACGCCGGGAGCAGTGCGTAACACAACAACATGCAGCGAGTGTCTCTTGGACAAGACACGTGTGCTTTGGCTGCATGGAGTAGTAACGTTCTTCCCGCAAGAGAAAAATGTAATTTTGTTCTGAATTCCACCATAGCCAAACAGATCTCCATTTATAGCCTGGACAGTAAATCAAAGCAAGGTGAAGTCTCCTGCACAGAACTGAAGTGGTAAATTTGGCAGGAAATAAGACATCCTCTTGGAAAGCCCGATCACTCTCCATACACAGTGCTCCACCAACTCTCTGCTCAAATCAGCAAACAGGCACGAAAAGTTGTTTTTAGAAAAATAAGGAGAAATCTGCAAACTCTAGCAACCTTCAGTAAGATAGGCTATGATTTTGTTATCAAAATAACCAATAACTTTGTCAAAGAAATCAGCCCCCCGGCTGTCTTCAGCTCTTGGGTCCCAGGTACTTAAATATCGCAATGGCCATTAGTTTGGCTTCTTATAAAAATAAGGTCATACTGGTATCACATCTTCCCTCCGTGCTGTTCCGCTTTCTTCCTTCCTCCTCAGCTAACGTTATGTTTTCCTAGATTTCTTTCAGCCTCTCTTTCTTAGTTCTGTTTCCATCATGCAAACATGCCATGGCAAAGCGATGTAAGAAATGCATAATATATTTGCAGTAATATATGATTCATTTTCTGGCTTTCATAATTAATGTGGATGTGTTTTACATACACAGTACTTCCTGCATGCATTTTATGATGTGAACACTCTTCAAAAATCTAATAAAATGTAATCCATTAGAAACGATAGCACTGTTCCTGTGATGAGATATACGTGCAGTTTTGCAGCAGTTATAGCAAGAACTTGGTGCCGAGTTTGTAATTCTAAACTCCGATTTTATGCTGCTATTTTACGCAGCTCCTGGTGCCAAGGGTGGAGATTACGGTTGCACTGCTGGCGCGGGTATCGTCTGCTTTCCTACCTTGAAAACGTCCCAATCCAAACAATTTGGCTATCTGCTGTCTGGAGTTCAAGAACAAGTACGAAACTGTGCTGAATTTATGAAGAAACACATGAGGACTGTATCAGCTACCTAATGACGGTATCTCCACCTCCTAAAAACCCGGCCCTGTCTTGGGGTCGGTGGGCTGCGAGTGCACATGGTGCCATGGCCTGCGCCCCAGGACCCTCTTCCCAAGGGCATTTATTTAGGCATCTAATTGCCATCGGTATTCACGAGAGTTGGGTACTGCTGAGGATCTTAGGCCATGCGCTTTATTTATCTGTTATTGTCTTCCTTAGGAGGATTTGAGCATCCCAAAGTATTTTGCACTTCACAGAGAGGAAGGCCGAGCCGTCCAGTTGTGCTTTGCTCCTTCATGCACTGCTTTACCTAGATGGATTCAGGAGCTTGTAGTTTCCTGTGTTCATACTAAAAATGCATAAAAAACAAATTCCAACAACGAAACCCACGTTAAAAACTGGTTGATCTAACACGCGGAGACTGAGGATTCAAAATGGGCACGAGCATGTGCTAGGCTAGAAATCCTATTCCCACCTCTCCGGATACCAGGCTGAGCTTTTGCCCGCTCCCCCCAGCAGAGCGGTCCCTAAAGCCGCCCGTGGCTCGCGCAGCCCCCCGCAGCTCAGCAGCGCTGTGCGGGAGCAGGGGAGCGTGCCTCGGCTGCGGCGGGGTGCTGGGCTGAGGGTGCCGAAACCAGCCCCGTGCTGCACCCCTGTTAGCCCCCCGTGGCCTGAGCTCTCAGCAGGTGAGGGGCATCGCCGGCTGCAGCACGCCAAGCCTGTGCCCACGGCGCATGGGCTGGGTTTGCAGCGTGCGGCTGCGCTTGCGGTAGAAAAGAGGTGGTGTTTAGCGTGGTGCTGCTGGGCAGTGCGGTGAGGGGGCTGTTGTGCTGCTGGTGTGGCTCTGGCCTGCCGATTTCTGCCGGGATTGCCTCGGACTTTCCCTGGAGCTTGTTTTTCCAAAGGTTTCCAAAGTGTTTAAGCACTATTTGGGGATTCTGGTGCGTAAGTGCTCCCCTCCTGGTGCTGGGGTAGCCGTCTGGGCTGGGTGGGCAGCTTTTGCTGTTTTCCTGTGAGTGGGATCAGCATGATGGTAACTTGTGCTGCTGCTGCTGTGAGACGGGGGCTGTGTGCGGGCGTGGGGTGGGCTGGCTGGGGCGAGCTGCGGTGGCCGGCAGCCAGCTCCCCTCCCTGGTGCTGCGCTGGGGCACGGGGGAGGCTTTCACGGGGCAAAATGGGCTAAAATCCTAAGGACCTCAAGGCCCAAATCTGACCACTTGGAGAGATCGCTAGTGCTGGGAAGGGAAGCCCGTGCCCCGGCACAGGGAGCTGCCGGCGGGGAAGCGCGGCCCCCGACACCTTTGGCCCCGCGGGAGGTGGGTCGTGGCAAGGGGACACCGCCCTCCTGGCAACGCAGAGGGAGGAAAAAGGCTGATAAAACTGATCATTTGTAATATTTTCTAGGTCTGATGGGAGAGCTGTATTTTCCTTTTTTCTGCATTTGATGAGGCTTATTTTAGCGTTGAATTGTGTGTACTGCTTGGATATTTGAGGCTGGAGATGGTCTTGTCTCTTTTTTTCTCTCCAGACTATAGCCTAGTTTTGTGTGCTTATTTCTGCTTTTGCTCTTTCCTTTTTTCCTTTTTCTTTTTCCCTAACAATTGTTAAATTCATTATTTAGTGGAGAGAAACCTTGTAAGTGCATCTCAGTGCCCTGCAAAGGTCCAGGCAATGCAAAAAGTGGAGGGGGAGGGGATGAGACAGCAGTGCTGTTCTGAAACGCTGATATTTGAGAACTGTTTTAAGTGAGCCTCTCCAATTTTGGAGAGCTGCTGGGGCATTTTGGACTTCGGCAGGTGCGTGCAGGTGTCCGTGGGGTCCCCGGAGCTGCTCCGGGTGCAGACGATGCTGCAGCTCTCTTAGCAGCTCCAGCTGGACCCGTTTTGGTGCAGCGCCAGCAGGTTCTGCTGCTGCAACCCCCCCGCTGCTGCAGGGCCACCCAGCACACGCGACGCTTGCCGAGCCCCCGGAGCGGCCGGGAACGGCTTGGGATAGCAGTCTTGATCCCGGCCCCACTGCGGTCACTGCGCTTCCTTCAGCCTGTGCTAGGCCACGGGTTCACTGCTTGCCGCGGTCCTTCAGACACGTTTTGATGCGCCCCGGTGCCTTTTCCTTCTCCCATGCCTGTGCCCTAGGTCCGGCTGGATTTGAGCAGAGGATATATTTTATGGGATGGGAGCTGGTACCACCAAAGCAGGGGCTGCTCCTCAGGGGGCTCCGGGCAAAACCCACGCGTTGCCTGTGCAGAGCCCAGGGAGCAGCAATATTGGCAGTTTCCACCCCAAAGCACGTGGCTGGGCTCTGGGTCCCACCAGCATGGTGGCCCCTCTTGGTCTCCCTTTGAGCAGCGGGGATGCTCCTGCCCCCTTGCCGGGGGCCCGGCAGGACTCCTGGCCCTGGGGGCAGACCCTCGTTGTGGGGGGGACTAGCCGCCCCCTCCCCCAAACTGCTGGAGCTGGTGGCCCTGTGTGTCCTCGGCCTGGGTGGGGTGGTGGCCCTGGGTCCCTGCCCAGGAGGTGCCGTGCCAGCGCTCTGCTCCCCAGTGCCAAGCGCCTGGGCCAGGGCCCCCGGTGTCCCCAGGGGCGAAATCCCGCCGGGCCAAGGCACCTGCCCAGGCGGCCTCCTGCCTCCCAGCTCTGAGCTCCCGCCGGGGGTCTGCGCCCCTCCGGCCGCCTCCTCGCAGCCCCCAGCCCAGCCCCACGGCGGCTCCGAGGCTGAGCCGGGGCTGGGGCAGCCAGGCAGCCCCCGCGCACGGCCCGACGCTGCGGCGGGCAGTGCTGAGCCCCCGCTCGGAGCACCGCTTGGGGGGGGGCAGTGGGAAACCTGGACCTGGAGGGTCTTTTATCTGCCTGACAGGGAGAAAAACTCCCGGGGGCTTCCAAGGAAAACAGCGAATTACGGCTCTGCCGGGAGAGGCGGCTGGGGGGAGGTGGCTACCTGCAGACCCCGGGGTGGGGCGGGGGGAGCCTTGCTGCGCAGGGCAGCGCGGCCACACCGGGGGTCCCCGGGCAGGGTCCCCGGGCAGGATCCCCGGCAGGGTCCCCGGGCAGGATCCCAGCCCAGCTCCGCGCAGGGCATCCCCGCGGCCGGCGCTGGGCGCTCCGCAGGTGCGGTGGCGGCGCAGCTGGGCACGAGCACGCGAGCGGGTCTCCCTGCAAGGCAAACGGGGCGGGTACCGGGGGTCCCCCGTGTCCAAGGCACCAGGGACTTCAAGGATAATGATATATATAGAAAGAGCTATAGATACCTATATATCCCCATCCATATATCTATATATAGATAAATATATATCTCCATCCTTAAAATCACATATACGAATATATATGTTTTGGGTTTTGTTTTGGTTTTTTGTTTTATTTTGTTTTTTCTCTGCACCACTGGCCCCCGCCTTCACTTGCACCTTTAGCTCTCGGCATCGCAAGCGGGCTGCAACAGAGCAGCCGCCGCAGCCTGTGCATTAAACGGGAAATAAAATAAAAATAGACGCCCGCTTCGGTCCGTTTTGGAGGGTAAACGGCGAAATCGCCTTGCCGCTCCCGGTCTGGCCAGACCCGCCTAAGGACCGTGGGGAGAAGCCCGCGTTTGGGGAAAATCTGGGTGCGCCTCCTGCAAACGAGGGGTGCGAAATCCCGTGAGATAAGATGATGGAGCGAACGGGGGAAAAATCCTTGCCTGCAACTAGCCGCAGCGGCGGGAGCCTTTGTGCCCGGGGCGGCAGAGGGGCGCCGGGGCCGCCCGTCGCCGCCGCCGGGGGGGCCGCGCTCGGCCGCGTCCCGCAGGTCGCGGCCGCGGAGGCTGCAGGGGCCGGGCGATACCGCTGGGTCGGCGGAGGGAGAAACGCGGGGTGTTTCCGTGCGTGTGCGTTGCCCGAGGTCTGCACCGTTTGTCTGAAAACACTCGGAGCTGGAGGAGGAGGAAGGGCGGCCGGGGAGGGGGGGTAATAAAAATCACTTGCCACTTGTCTTCAAATAAAGTCCAGAAATTTAGCATATATATATATATAAAATACATTTTATATATATATATATATATATATAAAATTTCTTTTTTCCCTCACTTGCAGTCGGGAACAGGAGGTAAACGCGGCGCACATGCAACGACTTCGGGGCTTTCCGTTAAAATGGGGGAGAAAACAGGCGTTATCGTTATCGGCAGGGGCGTTTTTGTGCCGCACGGTCAGTGCCGTCCGGGCTGCGGAGGGCAACGGTCCCGACTAAGTCCTGCAGCCTAATTCCTAACCGGCCTGGGCGGCGGCTTTTTTCGTGCCCCTCCAGGTCTGGGGCTCCCGCGGGCGCTCTGCGGGCTCGGGCGCGGAGGGGAGCGCGGCGGCCGCCCCGTCGAGGCGGGCTGCCCGGGGCGTGTGGGGGGGGGACGAGCAGGGGCCGAGGCGCGGCCGGGCAGCCCGTGGGCAACCCCGGAGTTTGGGGGAGCCGGGGCTGCGCTCGACTCAGCCGCCGCTCCGCAAGTGATGGTAAAACCGCATCTAAACACGCGGCGGTGTGATATATAAAAGCACAGCGGGATGAGCTGCTTCCCGAAAAGGGACTTGGTGATTGGATATGCCTTGGCATGATTGACAAGAGCTTAGTTTGGTAAAGAGAAGACACGCAAGCTTTCACAGCGGGATTTCTTTTCTAAAATATATCACACTAGCCTTTGAAAAGCGCCGCACACTATAAGGGAAATAAGGTTGCTTTATAGTGCGCTGACATTTCTTTAAAACACAACTAAGATCAAAAAAAGAAATAAAATGTGTTCCAAACACAATGTTTTAATTAGTTTATTCTGTGCATTTGCTTTTATCTGGTGTATATATCACGGATCCCCACCCTTTAATTAAAACAACTGGCTGCCTATACAACAGCAGAGACAAATGCTTAACTTTCCCCTTTGTAGCTACAAGCAAACGCAATTTACTACAGCTCTCGGAAGAGTTTTTAAAATAAACGTGGACGCCTTTAAAGCAATCGGGGAATGGGCGAAGGTACCGGGAAATGGCTGTTTCCTGGCTTTGAAAACTTGAGAGGCGGCGAAATGCCGCGGTCAGCCCTGCTCGTGGCGACACCCACCCGCCCGGCTCCGAGCCGCCGGCCGGCCCTTGCCGGGGCGAACGTGCGCCCCAAATCCGGCGTCTAAATGCAACAAGGGCAAATAATTGCCTTTAACTGGGAGCCGCAACAGAAGCGCTGAAATGGGGCTTTGCTTGGTTGTTTCGGGATATATATGTATTTTATTTTATTTTATTTTTCGTGCGGTGCCCATTCAAGCCAAGGTTAAATAAAACCCCTCCTCTCCCTCCCGGCACCGTCTGCTCCTGCGTTGCTAAATTGAGGTACCTTTTTATAACGCGATCTCGCAGGCTCCTGCCAAACCAGGTTCTCGTTACAGAATTGCTCCTTCGGGGAAAGGAGGAAAAAAAACCCCAAACCAACAAGGCTTCAGGAGGCACCGGCTCCTCCGCCCCGGGGCAGCGCGGGGGTTAAAGGGTAGTTACCGGGGCCGAGGTGCCCGTCCCTGCCGCGGGGCAGCGACCCCCGCCCCCGGCGCGCTCCCCTGCGCGGGCCGGCGCGCAAAACCCGCCCCCCTCGGGGTATTCGATAGCCAAAATATGGGGGGGCAAAACGGCGGGGCTTCGTCTAGCCCGAAACCCCGGGGAGCGCACGGAGGCGCTGCCCCCCCGGGAGCCCCGCGGCCGCCCTCGGCTGCGGGCAGATGCTGAGTCCCTCGGGGCAAAACCCCCGGGTGAAATCCGGCCCCGGGGAGGAGGGAAATTGGAAAACTGCCCCCCTTTCCCCGTCTTTGCCCCAGGACCCAGCGCCCTTCTTCGCCCAACTTTGGCCCCGCGGTTTCGAGCGGGATTTTACCGGCGTAACCCCGCCCGGCCCCGGGGCTGTTTGGGAGGCGGCCGGGGCCGGGGGCTGCGCCCGGCTGGCCGGGGTGTGCGGCCGCCGCCGTGCCCCCCCCGTCGGGCTGCGGGCGCCGCTTTCAGCCCTCGGCTGGCGGCGGGGAGGGGAGGGGGGAGCCGGCTGCAGCCCCGCGGCTTGGCGGCGGCGCGTCTCCCGGGGGGACAAGGGAAAAAGGGAAGGGGCACATGGCCCCAGCGGGCCGGGCCGGGCCGGGGGCTCGGCTTTGCCCCCCGCACGCTCGGGGGAGCGGCCGGGCGAAGCGGCCGAGGCAGGATGGGGGAAGGCAAACGGCGGAAGCGGCTCAGTCCGCGCCAGGATTTTTTTGTGAGACGTTAAAATATTCAACACGTTGCTCCGACATGTTCTCGGGACGGGCAACATCGCCTCCCGGGCCCGCGGGAGCCACTCTCGGGGCCGCTGCCGCCCCTTCGGCTCCGGGCGGCGGCTGCTGCCCCGCTGGGGGGGGAGGAGGGGGGGAGCCGGATCCCCGCGTTGAGCGGCCCCCGAGGGCAGGCCCGGCGCCGCCCCCCCGAGCCCGGCAGCTCCCCCCATGGCTTAGAGGCCGCTGTCTCCAGCCCCTGGGGTGCCGGTTTGGGGCCGCCACCCGGGGACGGCCTTGGACGGGGGTGACACCTGCTGCGAGGCCCCGAGCTGGCCCGACGGGGCGACCCCGAGCCGCGGAGCGGGGACCGCCGGTGCGGACGGGCTGTGCCGGGGCCCTGAGCTCTCCCCCCCCCGCCCCGGCTGCCCGTCCTCCGCGCTGCGCCCGCGGCTGCGGGGCTCAGGGCGCGGAGCAGAGCCGCCGTGCCCGGCTCCGCTGCAGGCCGCGCCGGGAGCCGCGGCAGGGCCGGCCCGGGCGGAGGCGGCTCCGCGGCCCCGCTTCCAGTCCCGCTCGTCGGGGCGGGCGCCTTTTTGGGGGGAGCGAGGAGACGGCGGGGGGAAGCCGCTCCTTCGCGGCCGCGTGCCAAACCCTTCCCGTCGCGGCCGCCCCCCGTTACCCCCGGCGCCCCATCGACCCCTGCATTCACCGCAGGGCAAAACCAAGCCCGCAAACGCGGCCTGCGCGCAGCCTCCGAGCGGCCCCGGGGGCCTTCGGGGGCCCCCCTCGGCCCGCCGCGGGGTGCGGGGCTCCGGCCGGCCCGTCCCCCCGGGGGAGGGTGCGGGGGCAGGGAGGGGCCGCGGGCGCGCAGGGCGTCTCCGCGCTAGGTGCGCTGCAGCCCGCGGCCGCGCTCGCCGTTGCCCCCGAGGGCTCAGTCACGCAGAAGGGCCGCCCGGGGCTGGGTCCCCCGCGAGAGCGCGACAATAGAGCCACCCTGCGGGTCACGGGTCACCTCCTCGCTGATTGAGATATTCGCGCTCCCCCCCCCGCTCCCCGAGGGCTCGGGGCGATTTCAAGGGGGCGGCCGGAGGGCGCGGATCCTGCCCCGAGGGCCCCCCCGCCGCCTGCGCCGCACCGCGCCCGATTTTCAGCGGGCTGCGCGCGGGGGGGGGGGTCGTGGCCGGGGGGGACCCCTCTCCGGGCCGCCGGCCCCGCAGGCGCGCAGCCCCGCCGGTGCGCACCGCCCTCCGCGGGCCCCCCCTCGCCGGGGCGGCCTCCCCCGACGCCGCGGCCCCGGCTCGCTCGTCTGTGGCCGCGTCTGGGGAGACAGGACCCAATTTTTCGCCACTAGTGTTTTCCCCACTCTTTTTTTCTTTTTTTCCCCGCGCAGCGGAACGAGAAGTTTATTTAAACCGCGTTTCGCAGGCGTAATTCCCGCTTCCCGGCGCCAATCCGGCGAGAAGCGCCCGCGCCCCTGCGCACCCCGCGCACCCCGCGCTGCGGCCCCGCCGCCCCGCCGAGCCCCTCGGCGCCTCCGCTTTCTCCCGCGGCCGCCTGCCCGCCCGCCTCGCCCCCTCCCTCCGCGGAAGTTCAGCCCTGTTTGCTGCGGCCCCGCCGCTGAAGTTCAAATGCGCAGGCGAGCGCGCCGCGCTGAGTGACAGCCGCCGCGCAAGCGGCTCCCTCGCTCCCGGGTCGCACTGAGTCACGCCGCAAATGCAGTATGTTTGTGGCAGAAGAAAAACTACTTGTCTTTACGCTTGTTAGCGATATTCATTTGTCCACGATACACTGCATTTTAAAAGGTATTTAGGGCTTATAAAAAAAAAATCGCTCGCTGGTCAGCTCGCACAAGGGCGCGGGGGATTGGGGTTTTTTTTTTTTGGTTTGCTGCCCCGGTTTTGTCTCGCCCTTTCCTTCGAGGAAGGGGCGAGGGAAAGCGGCGGCGCAGCCGGCCCCCCCCCTCCTGCCGGCCACCGGCGCCGAAACTTCACCTGGAAAAAATCCGCTTTAGCGGGTGCGACCGGCTCGGGGCCGCTTCTCCTCCGGGCCGGCCTGCGGCAGCGCGGCCCGAGCTCCCGGGGCTGCCGGGGCTGCCGGGGCTGCCGGGCACCGGCCGCCGCAGCAGCCGCGCCGCTTCGCGCGGGGCTTCGCGTTTTCGTCGGTGTTAAATTCCCCAAATCATCCCGAAAAAAAAAAAAGAAAAAGAGGCTGGTGGAAGCAAATTGCACGAGTATCTGTGCTTGACGTAAAGCGGGGTGTCCCTCTCCGCCTGCCTCGGCAGCGCGGCGGCAGCAGGGCGGCCGGCGAGACTACTTCCCGGCCGCTGCTGTTCGCACGTTTGCAATCGAGATAGATTTTTTTTTTTTTTAAAAAAAGGAGAGAGATCTGATGTTCCCTCGCCTCGAAAAAATAAATGCAAGAATCTGGGATCGCGCAGAAATGCCGCCGAATAAAAACGCAATTTCCCGAAGCGAGAAAAAGAATACAATTTTTATTTGGAAAGCACGACGAAAAAAAAATTATCATAGGCCAAACTGACAACGTACTTAAAAATATAAACGCGTTTTATGCCATTCTTGGTCCTCGACCCAGCATGTTCCGCGTAGGAAGCAATAGCATTTAAATGGTGTCCGTGCGGCTGTCGCCCCGCGCACACACCGTGCAAAGTTGGCAGAGTAGAGATGGGAAACGTATAAAAAAGATTTATAGGTTAATTTATGTAGCCCGATGCACGAGTACGCTGCAGCACGGCAAAGCGGCCAGCGCCGCGCTCCGCGCAGCGAGCAGAGGCGCCCGGAGCAGCCCGCGCCCAGCGCCGCCGCCGCGGCTCCCGGCCCCGCCGCTCGG